>CAEGAF010087793.1:0-12056 GCA_903067075.1 Micropoecilia bifurca | reverse complement strand
GAATACAATAACATGTACAAAAGAGAACATGGATGAAAATAATGACAAACATCATGAAAGAGAAATGAAAATAAATTCCTGTCCCTTTCAACATCTGTGAGATTTGCAATCGCACTCAGATTTAAACTTCCATTTTCAATACTGAACAATCATGAATCAAAATCCAATATTTTGTATCTTGGTGCCACATACAGCTTTCTGTTAACAAAAATCCTCATAACATCCAAAGGATGGAAATCACAAATTTCTGCAAGATTGATCAATTCATAATCACTAGTTTGTTGTACTACATATGCATACAAATGATTATCAAAGTATATTACATTTAGTATATGAACAAAGATAAAAATGTAGACATTATGTGCCAGAAAATGAACAACTTCACCAAATGCAGGTTCTTACATTTTGGACAACAACACATTTCATTTACAAGCTTTAAGTTGCCCAATCAATTCAATCACCCTTGCTTTTCTTCATGTGGAGAATGGAAGATCATAGATGTACTCAAAAAATGTAAAGACAAGTACGAGTTGGGATGTATAAGACAGGTTACACACCCAGTACAGCTTAAAAAGCTTGTCCACAGCATGTGAGTCCATGTGTACAAAGAAATATAGCCCCCCCATTCACTGGGCCAGGACCCCTCGAACTCGTTAGTTGCCCTGACTAATGCCTAAAGAAAATATGAGGTAGAAATCTTAACATTTTGAAAACAATTTTATTGAAACCAGTGATATTGAAAGACCAAATTTTTTTGTTATATCTAATAAACTTGATCATATCTAATAAATTTGATCATACATGACCAACTTCAAGACTTTTCAGTGGCGAAGAAAACAGGCAATAGTAACACGGACCAACGACAAGGACCAACGACATGAACCACATATGCAGCGAACGCATATGTAACGTAGACATATGCAACATCTATATATGCAGCAAACATATATGTAGTGAACGCATATGCGACATAGACATATGCAACATCTACATATGCAGCCTCTACATGCCACATAGACCAACGACACATAGCAATGACACATCTACACATATGGCTTCTACTTATTTTTGATACAAATGGAACCCCATAATATGAGGAGGAGGGGTTCCCCCATCCAGGGGAAACATTAATGCAAGAACCGCCACTGCTAAAGCTATTTTCTATCCAGTAAATAGAAGAAGAGTTAGAAATAGAGTTGCGAGGTATTTTGCCCATCTTTAATCAAAATAAAAAAGTTTTAAAAAACAACTATTTGTTGACATGTAAAAGCTCACGCAGGCGTGGGGTTGTGTCACACTCTGCGTGATTGGCGTGCCATGTTTGTGTGTGTCTGGCAAATCTGCTAACTGGTTTCCCATTCACAGAGACCAGAGTCAGACACAGGCTGGCTTCGCAGCAGAGGAGGGGAGATAGAAAAAAAAACTCTCCTCTCGCGGCTAAGAAACCAACAGCTATCAGAGACGTGAAGTCGACGCGATGTCAAGCACGAAATGCTACCGTTTAGTTAGAGGAGGCAGCTACCAATAAGGAAGAGGCTGCAGAAAGTAAGGAGTGGGTGAGCAGTGACAGCTGGATACATAAAGCGAGGCATTAGAGGTCCGCACGTGGAAAAAAAAGGGACTCGCTTTAACACATCAGGTGAGTTCCGCGAAGCTTCCCACCTGCCGAAGAACTGCATGTAAGCACGACGTTTTACCCAAAAGAAAATAGCAAAACTTTATTTTGCGTTTTTCTACCTTCGCTTTGTGTTTTAACAAGCGACTACGTCAGCAACCTTTCGGCCACTTTGCGGTGATTCCCGAGCGAATGCACGCGCTCACCTACCGACAGTGCGCGTGATGGTGTTTCTTAATAATAAAACTTAGTGCATCTCACACTATAGACTTTATGAGCAATTGTCAATATTCTTTATCAGCTTCGGACAAGACAAACACGCTGAGAAAGTCGTCATTGTTTTTTTATTTTTCGTTCTTTCTTTTTGACAAACTCCGGATAATCCGCGTTAATGATTCATCAGGGAATTCCTAAAGGTCAGCCATACCTCAATGCTTTAGTCTTCGTTATCTCTGCAGGCTTTCACACTCTTTTGGCGCACTAAATTCTAGCGCCCGGGTTTTAATCATCCAGTATTTGCACAGACAGAGAGATGTCCCTGTCAAATATGTGACTTGGAAGGAAAAAATATCCCAGACAGTGAAAATTCCTGCCAGCCCGAAGTGAATCTGGGTGTTGTCCAAACGGACGGAATAGTTCATTGCTATTACTGTAGGCTGTGCTTCTGTCATTCCACAATAACGTCAATGTTTTCCTGCAGTCACAGTTTTAACTTAAAATTATTTAAGACAAAATTGAGTGCATTGCGTCCTCAGTGTGATATTACTGGTCTAATGAGTTGCAATTTGAGGTTATAGACTTGTTTTATGTGGGAAGTTTACTGCATTTTGTAAGTAGATTTAATGCAAGTAGAATAGAATTTATAAATCACATTCAGGTGCTAAAAAATTGTTATATCAATGCAATTTTACAAAAATGGAGCTCAAATTTTATTGACTAGTATGATTTTGACCATTATTGTGGCTAAGAACATAAAAACCCAAAATTAATTTCATAAAAAAAATGTGCACATGAATTTCTGCATCAGTGTAGCATGGGCTTTGAAAGCATTCAGCCTGCGCCTCAGCTGAGGTGTTAAGGAAGCCTGGGATGCTTCAGAGGCGGCATTCGTCTTGTCTGCTCTGTTGGCTCTGGTGTCTCTCATCTTCCTCTTGACAACCTGTCATAGACTTTCTATGGGGATTATGTCAAGCCTGGCTAATCAAGTGCAGTGATGACCAGGGACATTAAACCAGGTATTGGTACATTTGGTGGTGTTGACAGGGGCTAAGTCCTGCTGGAAAATTGAAATGGCATTAAAATAAAGCTTGTCTGCAAAGGTATGCGTAAAGTATTGCAGCATTAACTGGCTTCACTGAATTTAGACAAATTGGAAAAACATCAGCACATGGCATGTCTTCTAAACCCTTACTCACTGAGGAAACATTTCAACTGGACCTCAAGCAATTTGTATTTCACCAATTATCCTCCAAACTTTGGGATCTTAATTTCCAAATCAATTCAAACGTTTATCTTATATTTGAATAGAGGACCCTGGTGCAAAATAGTGCTTCACAATCCTTTAGAAACTCTGGTCATCTATTAGAGCCTTCCTGTCTTTAGCTACATTTTTTCCTACCACTCAACTTTCTATTAACTTATCTTTTTATTAATCCTGTGCTTTACTCAGATTTTCTGAAAAACTGTTCTGTGATTTCACTAGCTGTTAGACACGCTCAGCAACAGTAACACATATAAGTATTCAAGTTTATTGCAATATATGGATGTGTTCATGTGTATACCAAAGTCAGATTAGGTGTACCTCTCTTCAGTAAAACTGCCTAACACACTCGAAATGATAAATTGTTTCTTTTCATGCAGGAAACCGGGGGCTAATTTGCTCCGGTAAGCCATAAAACACAACCGTATATTATCCCCTGTTCTTCTTTGTCCACTTAGTCATCGTTATGTGACCTGTTCAGCTGGCTTTGCCCTTGCATATCCATGACTTGAAGTCATTTGGTAACATTTTCCTGTGGACAGAAATAAATGTATCTTCTGTTCTACGTCAGTTTATGGAGAGTACTCGGCATGCTTGTTTTCCTACAAATTCACACTGATATTTGAGGCCGTGGAGGAAGCAAAATCTCCGAGGCTGTAATAACCATTCCTGTCTTACAGCAGTAGTTTTCCTTTCTGTGAATGTCTTAAACTCATCTTTTTTTGTATGCATTTAATAGAAAATTAACAACATACATATATGAAAATTCATCATCTTTTCCACAGAGTTGTAGCTTTTTTTCCCTCTCCATGCACATGCTCCTGTGTGTGCTGTTTATTGTGGGCATGCTTTTGTTGCATTTGCCTAATGCACTTTCACATTTGTATTGGTAATGCCTCATGCTGTGGCCTCGCCACATAACAGAGTCATTGTGGTAATGATCCCTGCACTGTTTGAGGTATCGGTTAGTAAGTGCACTGCATTTGGTTTTTCTACTATTTACCCAGTTCCATCTCAAATGTTTTACTGCTGTAAGGTGCCTGTAAACAATGAGCTTATTTTGGGGGGTCGGGTGGGGGGCTGGCATGCTTTTCAGTGATGCATGCTTAGTCCACATCCTTCTCAGCTTTATACCTTCAGCATCGACTGAGTCACCTGGGAAAAACTAAAAGAATGCTTTCAATGTTTTTTTTTCCTTCAAGGGAAAAGACTCTGGTCTTGTTCAGTATGTTAGTTTAATGGAGGGCCATTCCTCTGAAGGATTTAGATTTCTCTTTTGTAATATACAATGCACACCATTGGAATGTACTTTACTCATCTTTTGTTGTTTGTGTTTTGTCCAATACGGTGCAATGGAAATTTAACAGGTTATCTCTCTGAAATTACTATTCCCATACAATAAAAATAAAATAATAAGGCTATTTGGAAAAGTAAAAAAAAAAAACCCTGAGACAAAAATGAGAGGCATGTCTCTCTTGGATAAACAGAGTATGTACTCAATAATAATAAAAAATAAATAAATAAAAATGACTTCTGAAATGGACTTTACAAATAGGAAATCGTTTGAACATTTACTTTAGGTGCATTTCCACTGCAGAAACCTTCGTTTCAGGAATATGTGTAGTTTCCTAGAGGCATCTTTGTTTAGTTTAGTTAGTTTTTATCTCAATTGTTTGAGCTGCAGATAAAATGCAAACCAGATCAGCAGTGTATGCTTACACCAGAAACGTGTCCTTATAGGGAGTTTGTACATTTGGGATGGACCTAATCCTAATGGTTCCCATGGTGTTTTGTTGTTGGAGGTTGCCGAATGTTTCTGATGACTGAATATTCCCAGAAATTACTTTCAATTTCCTTCCATATTTGAGTTCAATTAGAGCTTATATTTTCTGATGACTTTACAGCAGTAAAATCCATCAATTCATGTTGAATGTTGCAATATTTTGTGGGGTTTATGTCATAATACAGCAGTAAAATCAGTCAATCTTTGGGGAAATATTACAATATTTCCCAGCGGTTTTCCATCTTGGGTTGTGTGGGGGGTGGTAATCAGTTCTAGTTGAATCTTTCCATAAGGTTTGGTGTAACACTTCTTTTAAAATATGACTGTTATGAAAAAACAATCTTGTTTTTACTGTTTTTAACAGGATCTTGTCTGTTGCAGTGGGCAGGGATCTGTGTTCCCAGACAAAATAGAAGATTTAAGCAGAAAAGCATTCATTATCACTGAATTTTAAGGACAAAATATGTACTTCTTGCCCTGCATGCATTATTCAGGCAAGTGGCTGAAATGAGTGTTTTTTTGCTGTATGTTGGCTGGGCTCCACATTATAGATGGGTTTTTAATCCTGGGAAAATTCAGAGCAAACTTGTTCCTGCGCTTCAAAAGGAGTCAGTCGAGGTGGTCTGGGTATCTGATCAGGATGCCTCCAGGGCGCCTCTCTTTGGAAATTTACAGGTGGACTTCAGGAATTGCTGGAGGGACTTTGTATTCATTCTGGTCTGGAAACAGCTTGGGATCTCCTAAGAATGAGCTGAAGAGATTGAGTTTTTGCCTCCTGGATCTGAGGCTTGTGCCTCTCAGATAAGCACAAACAAATGACAAATGACACGTAGCAAATAATTTGTTAATATTCAGTGTTCGTTACAGCAGAGTTGTGCCGTTGCATAACTGAAATGGACAGACTGGCATTGAAAAACTTCAAAACAAATTTTGAGAAAATAATTTCTCAGTTTTCTGACATGTGACATTTAATATCTAGTCATACGGTAATGTTGGACTAGACTCATTCACAGTTACTCTTACTGACATGAAAAAACAAACAGAGGTTCTTACTGAACCTCTGCTTATTTGTTTTCATGGACATGAGGAAACCGTGGGAGTTTTTCCCCCAGGTCTTGTTCAGAACTTTGAGTCAACATGAAAGCCGTGCATGAAAGGCTGCAGATGTAGCAAAGCGTTTTGCTACGTCTTTCATACATCTCGCAGAGCTAAGTGCAGAATGACAGAAACTAATTTGTCCTCCCAAGTTTCCAAAGCCAGCCAAATATGAGTAGGAGGAGTAGATATGAGCAGCTTGAAGAATACAATTAATCATTTTTTTTAGTAGATTATCTGGACAAATCATTATGTCTTGTACTTTCAGATAAGGTTTTCTGCAGACATTGTAACCTTCACAAATTTAGCTAAAAACCCTGGCTTCAAGTAAAACTTCTGTCACTGTCACTTTCACGCTTCATTCCTGGTGCTGGTCAAATATACAGCAATTCTTAGCATAGCTGCAGCCTTACCAAAAAGAAAGGGGGATGTTTGTTTACATACCAGCAGTGTGTCAGTATGTCTGCTAAACAATCTTATTTGATTATAGGTGCAGTCAAAATGACTGAGAGAAATAAAATTAACTTTTGGAATTACCTAGAATCCAGAAGTAAACTCCTTGCAACATGTGTGGGATTGTCTGAAGAGAGCTTGATAAAAAGAGATGCCCTCACAATCTGATAGATATGGAGAACTGTCTAAAGACCTCTTTTACTTTCTATTTTTGCAGCTTGTTTTTTAATAAGGGTGTATTGAAAGTTGAATCACTCTCTGACGGGACCTATAACTAATAATGTCTACCTCTAAAACCTAAAATGTTGCTGGATCAGGGTCAGAAAAATCAATTTTAAATCACAACAAATCTACTTTAAACATTTGTCATCTTTACCTTTCTCCATTTGTTAAATAACACTTCCTAATTACAGAAGGATCATGGTTAAAAAATACTTTGGTTATATACCGGCTATGTGCTGGCTGCTATAAGTTAAACATTTTGATCATTACTTCACTCCTGAAGTCTACGCTGTCTGTTGCCCGGTCATGAGAGCAGGACTGTGTACTTGTTAAAGAAGTGACTGTGCAGTCTAACCCACAGACCTCACTTCAGTGAGGTCCCAGGAGACCAGTAAGCACTGCCTGAACAGATTTAACGTTATCCCACAAAGTGAGAGTGGAGAAAAAGGAATGCAAAAGGAAAAAGTATCGGCCTTTTCACTCCTGCCTTTCACTCCTAACCTCAGTTAATGAAGTGTTTTGGGTGAAAATGGGGTGACAAACGGTGCTGGATGTATGTGCATTGCCTTCACTGCCACAGTAGCTCCTTGGCTACAGTTGCTCAGCCTTGTGCTGTTTCGGGTTGTGTAAGACTTTGCAAAGTCAAACTGTAATCTGCACACTAGCTGGCTACATTTCAGTGCCTGGAGGTTTCAGTCTCTTCCTCCTCATATTCCTACTTGTTTTTCTTCTTGTGTCCCTGTTGTGTTATCCCTTCTCCCTGATGTTATGCTTTGCTGGGCCACCTGAGGAAAGATGTGCGCTAGTCATGGATTCAGGGGTAAGATAGGGAGCTACGAGACCGGGGCCATTTGACCAGTTATTTCTTTAATTTTTAACTTTCGTGTGCAGCTTGGTTACCAACAGGCTAATAAAATGGAAACATTTGCTTGTAAGGAACTGTTCTCTGTTGTATAAAAATCTCTAAAGGGTAGAAGGAAGAATTCAATGGTGTAAATGTCACTTTCAGAGTTTGCCGTCTGGCTTTTGTGCTGTTGGTAATTTGAAACATAGACGTCTGTGATCCAAGTTCCCGCTGCGCTGTGCAGAGCAAGCTAACTCACAGGTTGTCTGCTCCTGAAAAACAATCTGAAAACTTTGTATTGCTTTTTATCGATCCGTTTTCTCAGGATACAAGATGCCTGAGGGACTGATTGTAAATCTTAACTTTAAGTTTCAATTCATTTTTATGTGGGCATTGAAATTCTGCTGCTAGTGAATAATGCAGTCAAAGAAATGAATGCTTTGATACCGAAAGACACAGAAACTAGTTTTAGATTGAATGCCCATTTAACCACACTATGTATTAATTAACGCTTTTTTGTCAAGAACAATCTCAGTTAATCAGCAGTATGCTTAAAAACTAGTTGATGCAGTATATATATAGTTTAGCACGTTCAAATGTACCTATTTTTAACATGTTTATAGATTATGGTTTTATGGACTTTTTGCTCTGCTTCCCTGACAGATGAATTAAATCCTACAAGAAGTTAAGAAAACTCTTTTGTTTATGTGAGCAAGTGTTTTTGATGAGGGGGGCTCTTTAGTGGTATGCCCTGCTTTGCCTTGCTGTAGAGTAATTCATCCTCGAGTTGAGACTGACAGAGTGGTTTGTCAGCATTAAGGTGGCATATGTGGTATATAATGTTAGCCGCTATGTGTCTCGAATGAATGCCTGCGGCTGAGACGATGATTAAGTTCCACGGGACTCTTGAGGGCATTTAGATCCAAATAGCCCACTTCTTTATGACCATATACTGCACTGGCAGATAGTGAAACCAAGGTAGCATAGTATTTTTTGACATCAGGCATACTGATGCTTTGTCTCCAATGTTTCCCACCAGTCTGTAAGATATACATTTACTGCTAGATGTTGGTGCGTAATGATGGAGGGACAATTTCTGTTCTGCATCAGGGAAACTCGACGGTTCTTCAAATAGCTTTAGTTTTAGCTGAAGTCATTTCATTTTTGTAAGTGCCAGAACACAAGAACAATGTAGTTATAAGGAATTTGAAGAATGCGGCTCCAATAGAGTAACAAAAATGCATTTCTTGTTGTTCAGAGGCTTGTTTTACTTTTCCTTTCTTTGAATTTTCATTTTTGTTTTAAAGTAGCAGTATGAGATATAGCAAGATGCTAGTGTAAAAATTCAGATGTGGTTTTTAAATGACTGACCATGACACTCTGTTCATGGTCAGTCTTATTTTTCTGATATCTCAGATTTTGTACTGGTTATACATATATATATAGTTTTCTATAAAAGTAGCACCAGATTAGGACTTTTGTGTCGTCTTCAGGACACCCACTCTTTCACCAGTCGAATTTATTTTTACACAACAGATGGTGTTTGCAAATATTTTTAATGACGCTGACCAGCATTTTGAACCTGTGACAGATAAAAACCTGCTCTGCATATGTGGCTTTCACATAGCAGGGATTTTCTTCTGTGGAAACAGAATGAAATGGTGCTAATGAGGCACCATGACTGGAAATGGATTGATTAAAAAAAGTTAGGATATAAATTCTGATTGAAGCATAGGATTCTTGCTTGTTTTTCATTGAAAACTTGGCCTTGAGTTAATATGCAAACTCTTAAGCTGGAATGTCTGCAATATTTGTGGTTTGACAGAAAGCTGGTGCAGCAAGCCTGAGTTTTTTTTTCTTGAACAGTGTTTTTTCTGTAAAGTATTTAGCGATGTGATAACACATTTGGCAATTTCCCATCACAATAAGGTAACAAAGGCTAGAACCATTTAAAAAAAATAGTAGCAGTTTGAATGAGGTGATTCTTAGATTAAAAATGATCTCGCTGTGTGAATTACAAAAAGGTTATGTTCAGCTACCTTAAAACAGGCAAAGCTAATCTCCAGAGATTGGCCCTGGCACCACGTTCTCACACTGCTGAATTATGTTTATGTCATCTATGTGCATGCAGTTTTGTGATGCCTAAAAGCTAATCGCATTTTTTGGCAAACCATAAAACTGTTGCTCACCATTGTTCATCCTGTTCTCTGATTCAATAATCCTATTTTTTTTCTTCTATAAAGTCAAACATCAATACTTCAGAGTCAATTAATTTCAATTTTTTACAATTATGATTCTTCACTTGGTGCAAAATACTGTACAGATGTTGTGGATGTCCTATAAGCTAAAACTAACACTCAATAAACTAATATTGCATGCTCTTCTTGCTATGATAATATTTGAAATACATTAAAATACACAAACAAGTGGTTGTATTTGATGGACTTCCAGAAGTGTGAATTAGAATGTGACTCTAATATGCAGAATATCCCTTTTCTGCCTAATTAAATTTGCTGTGTCTGTTTTTCTCTTCTCCTCTTCAGTGAAGATTGGATCCCTCCATTTAATCGTTTTTCACTGGTTTATTTCTGCCTGCGTCGGAGATGAGTGCCAAGTCAGCCATCAACAAGGAGCTCTTCACGCCTCACAATGAGAAGATGCTCGCTGGTGTACAGGTGAAGAGGAGGACAAAGAAGAAGATACCTTTCCTGGCCACTGGTGGCCAGGGAGATTACACGACTTTCATCTGCCTCTCAGGTAGTAACATCTCTCTCTCTTTCTGGATTTGAATTTAAATTACTTTTATCTATACATCTGTCACCTTTCGTATTTGCTGTGCTTTTGCAACCGTTTCAGCATTTGCAGCATGGCACTCCTAAGTGTTTTTCTGAAATTTCTACCGGCAGACACGTTTATTTTTGCTGTCAAGATAATGCCATTCTCAACAAGTTCAGCCAAAAGACAAGTTGTCAGTCCTACTTAAATGGATTAGATTTGAATTTGGAATGAATATTTAACTTTGAACTCTCTGTTTGTGGCTTATTCCTCCTTAGCAGCCGTCATCATTCCCGCTTTTCATAATTTACCCTGAGGCAGCTCAGCTCCACCATAGCATGTGCTTTACAGCAGGTTTGCAACATGGTTTGTGTTGTGTTACTGCTTCATTGTTAATAATTGTTTTCTGCCTGTAGTCCATTGTAAACCTCCAAACAGCACTAAGCCAAAGCGCATTGTGATTTAAAGTTTGAAGTTTCAAATACTAGCAGTCCGTTTTGACCCAACAATCAGGTGCTAGAAAGTGCAAGATTGAGTGGAGTTTTATTTTTCACCATGACAATGAAGTTGAGAACACGTCAGATGAATTCAATCCAATAAATTAAAATTGGATTGTATAGGATAAATATCACAGAGTGATACATATATTAGTGATTTACCAAACAGAGCAGCATTAGGATGTGTCTCTTCCAGCAGCTGTGTGGGTGGGAGTCCCATTCAATACACTGTAGCTGTAGACATTACTGTATTGGTTTGCGTTGAAACAGTACTTTGTAGATATTAAAGCTGCTTACTATTTATCTGTTGTGTTCAAGAGGTCTTTTACTCTAACACTACAGCTCAGAAGTTAGCTACATATTTTAAAAATACTTTTTCCCAAGTTATCAACTGATGAGTCTTTTCTCCTTTCATGTGGAAATTATTAATGTTCACAGCTTGTAATGCTCACCTTGTTAGATCTTTAGGACTGGTTTTTTGCTACTTTTTTTATTATTACATTCACAAATTTAAATGTGTACCTCACTGGTGTTTTTGCAGCTAGGAACTCAAGTTGAGATTGAAGTGAGACATTTCACTATTAAACAGAGTCAGATCTAGAAGTTGGTTAACACAGGCCCCAGAGGACTGGAAATTGACACCCCTCCAATGGGATTAAATTAAGTATTTGGAGTAACATCGTATGAATCACTGAACAATGGCCAGACACATCTGGAAGATTTTAGTCTATAATTTAGTAAGTTTGGAATCCATCTGTTATTTTAACACATCTTAACCTAAAATAGCAAAATTTGATCACACGTTCAGTAAATGTTCACATTTATTTCTTTTTCTTTTTTTTTTTTTACATTGGGTTTATTTATGTACCATATGCATTTTATTATTACATTCTAGAAAATCATCAAATGAATCCCGGCTCATTAAAAACCGTGTTCTCATTGCTTGAATAGGCCTGTTTCCACTTCTGGAGGAGATACAGTTACTACGAGCTGACATGAAAGAAAGATTACAACATTCCTCTCACTTTTTCTGGCAGACTCCTCTGTTTTGTTTGTCTTCCTATTTAAGGCGTTGTCTGGTTAGCAACCACTACGCTGCTTATTGCAACCATGTGTAACAAAGGCTTTATTGCCTCCTTATGATAATGGTATAAAATTTTGTAGTATTCAGTTGCAGGGGTGTCAAACTCCAGTCCTCAAGGGCCGCTGTCCTGCAGTTTTTAGATGTGCCACAGGTACAAAACACTGGAATGAAATGGCTTAATTACCTCCTCCTTGTGTAGATCAGTTCT
>CAEGAF010087789.1:0-22334 GCA_903067075.1 Micropoecilia bifurca | reverse complement strand
GCACCGGGTTATAAGGCGCACTGTCGGCTTTTGAGGAAATTTAAGGTTTTTAGGTGCGCCTTATAGTGCGGAAAATAAGGTAAATTATATTGTTACGGAAGATCTTTCTCAATAGAAAACTGCTTAAGGTGTTTATGCAGAAATATTAAATTCACATACACACCTGCTATAAATCTTACTTTTGCTTTTTATGTATTGCATCTAAAGCAGTTGCCATGCATTCATCTGCTTGCCCAGCCTACATTTAGCTTGTTAGATGAACTTTCACTGTGTTTTTATCCCCACATGACATAGATCTTTGATGGACAAATGGAAACAATCTTGTAACTCCTTCATTGTTGCCTTTAATTTATAAACTTAGAACTCTATCAAAGAAATTCCAGCAAATTATTTCTTGTATGGTTTTTAAAGCCTCCAAAGGAAGAAAAAACCCGAATCACATGAAATTCAGAAGCAGACGGAAATAAAACAACAAATACTTTTATTTCTCAGTGTCTCTTGGCTTACCGTAGATTATAGCAGCGTTTACCTTAACGATGGTGAATAAATTTAAAACCTTGGTCCGGCCTTAAATCCACGCTAGGAATCTTCTTGAAAAGATTAAAGTGAATTGCTCCAGCTCTGATTTTCCCCGCAAAACAAAACTAAGCCTGGATCGGTTTTTACCCAAACAACAGAATCGCAATACTGGGTGAAGGGACTTGTGCGGAGGGTGCAGCCTTAGCGGCTATCGTCGCTAAGGCTGCACCCCGTGAGTCAGAGAGAGAGCAACAGATGAGAACGAAATGCCAGACATGTCCATCATTTCTCGCGGAAAACAACCCAGAGTCAAGGGCTCACCGTTCCGGGCCGCGACCGTCGCTGGGTCGGGTTCCCGTTTCTGTCTCGGAATATGTCAACACTCTGCTCACCTCGGAGACTTCCTCTGAGGGGTCAAGTGGGCATCAACTTGCACATGCGACAACAAAGCACTCAATGTAAACAAGCTTACTACGTGATTGTGACAAATACTTCAGGGTGGCGGCACGGGACGTCGTCCATGTTTAGAAAAGCAGGCGGGGGGTCAGAGGGGCGATGGGAAACACAACAGCTGCCTGGATGGGTACAGTCAGCTGAGGCGGAGAGGAGAAAATATGCCGACAAATGAAAGTTCTCGCTCAATCTTCTCCGTTTGATTAAAGGATAGTAACACGCAGGCTCAATCTCTTAATGGCTTCGAAGCAGCTGACTGGGTCAATCTGGTCCTGGGCCAGCTGGTGTAACTCGGGAGGAACCAGAACCAAGCGCGCGTGCATTTATGTGTGCGTGTGTGTAGCTCCGGACTTCCCACGTTCACATCATGCCAGAAATTCCAGGTTGAGGGATGTGTGGGAATAGCAGAGATTTTTCTGAGGTTGAAGGAGGGGATAGGAATAGCGCGTCGACAACACAACCCCTCCGATCCGCTCACGAGTAAGGGCTGGATTAAAAAAAAAGATACTGGACAGGATAGATTTTTTTTTCTACGAGCCCTTCTGCTTCAACATGGGAAAACATCTGAAAGGAATTAATCTAATTTTAACTGTTTAAATTGATTTATCTCATCGTGGAAAGGTTTTACACTTCCCATGATCCAAATTTTTGATTTTCCAAGCCATATGTCCGATGGAAGCGCTGGACTTTTTTAGCTTCCGCATAAAAATCAGGATTACGTTGCAAACGGAAACAAGTAAAGAAAGAATTTATTAAAAAAAAACAGATTTGCAGACTGTGCATTCATGCCAGACCTGCTTACTCTATTTTAATCAAACTCCAATCAGTTTGTCTAGAAAGTCCAGTACGTTTGGGAAGGTGTGAACGTGCAATCAAACTCTGGCTAAAAACCCTTGGTCTCAAATCCACAGAAGTGAACTCTGGCACAGCTCCAATGTGTATGTGAATGCCAAGCAGACCGGAGGCCGCTCCAGAAGCAGGAAGTGGACTGCAGCGCAAGGCTTTCTGGGTAAATACAACCAAAACTAGCATGAGTCTAATGCTGGCGGGAGAAACCTCAACAACAAAAGAGAAATTCTCCAGTCGCTAAAATCTCACGCTACTCCCTTTTTGTTTAGAATTTGTGACGACTGTTTTAATTTTATAGGTTGTGGGAATGTTATATGAATCCATGGCATCATTAGCTGCTTCAAATAGCAGATTTTGAATAAATAATCAGACAGACCGTCAGCAAACTGAAACTGGGACATTATAGAGCGCTTCAGTATATGAATGATCCAAAACATATGGCCAATTCAACACACTATACCAGCCATCTTTACATGCCCATCTAATAGACTGAACTCTTCTTGTTGCAACAAGAACAAAAAAAGAGCTGAAATAATCCATCTCTGTATCTAAAATGGCCGATAGTAAGAAAGCATTAATTTTTGAAAATGCCTCCTGCATCAGTATGAGATTTTCTCTTATTGTTGAAAGGATTTTCTCTTCCCAACCCCCCCCCCCTTCTTGCAAACAGATTATTTTATTCACTACTCCTTTGAGGCCTTTTTCACAGAATTTCTGCTAAATAAGGTCTTCAGCGAGTCGACGAAATCCAGTCTTCTTTTTCACCTGTCAAATAATCACCTTGTTACCGGCCGCATCTCAACCCTGACTGATTCACTCTCCTGCTCCCGTCTGCATGACGTTTTGCACCTCCAGCTCGCCAAAACTTTTTTTCTTTGCAGCTGACTACTTTCCGAAAGGCTTTATGGTAGTGTGAACGTTTGCTGTCAAATGTTTATTGCTTTTACGACGATGCAGAAAAAAAAAAAAAAGACGAAAATCCAGACTAACCACAAATGGATATAATCATTGCAACTTTCAACAATACTTAAGGCTCATGTCTTCCTAATTTAAAATATCATGAAACTACTTAAGGAGTACACCCATAATTAGTTGTATTAAGTACAATACTGGCTAATAAGTGGAAACTTGGCAGTTTAATTTCAACAATATCTATTTGTTTTTACCCGAATCTGAACTTTTTGGTTGCTTTAAAGACAAAGTTTTCTGCTCGACTCATGTGGTTTGTGTAACAAATATTCTTACAGGTCTTTACTAATAAAAAATATATATTTTCTGTGTGACCGTAAATGTATGCCGTTGTTTGCGAAGTGACAGTAGGACATGAATCACAGTACAGCCATTTCCAAGAAAACCAGCCTGACACTACAGAAAAAGAAGTCGAATGCCATGTTTGAGTCTTTGCAGTATCGAATAAATTCCCTAAATTGCATAAATGTTGCACCTTGACTCAAAGTAACCACTCGCCACATATCGAATATACAGTTATCCTCCTAATTTGTTAAAAATATAATTTCCATTAAATCATCGCAGTCTGCCACTGACTAACTCTCCTCACACTGCCTTAGCTATCATTAGTCCACTGTACCTCTGATGGCTCCTGCCCCACTTTTCTGGCCTAGTAAAGAGGCTCCGACTGGCAGTGGCACCGGTTGTGTTACTGCACTCCGCAGAAGCAAGACGAGCTAATCTGATTGGCCGACGGGGTCTCACGTAACAATGCGTTCACTGTGGAGTCCAGCTGGCACTGGTTATGCCACTACACACGAGCTAACAAGTGAGTGACCAGTCAACAAGAAGGAACATCTAATTACGACCTGCTGGTTCAGCTCGGCCCGAAACAGACGAGTTCCTGTCAAAAACACTACAGCACACATGCGGTCGGTAACAAACAAAACGAATACACACACCTGTCAGGTTTTGGACCAGGTAGGGGAAATGACGACGTCCAGTGCTTCCGTTAGAGCGGGAGGAAGGCGGGGTGTAAGAGAGGGTTTACTACGGGAGCCTGGTGGGACAGGGGGGTAAAAACCGGTAGTTTCCAGTCCAAAACGGAAGACTCGACAGGTATGCGTATACAATTATTTTCTATTCTAGTTTGACAGATTTATTTAGACGCTACTGTCTTTTTAAATTCTAGAAAGACTTAACAGTTCGGACATAAAACATATTTGTCTTTTATGTTTAGTCTAAATTCCCCCAAGAACCAACTTCTGCCCTGGAAGAAATCAGAGCTGACGGCAGACCGACTTCACTTTCTTTCTGCTCTCTCCATCTTATCCAGACCTCTAATAGCAGGGTAGTCTAACCGAGGGAGAAACAGGCCAGGGTTACCCCAGCGACCCACACACAGCAGGAGAGCGGGTGGAGCGGGGAGGAGGGGGGACTGTGGAAAAGAGACAGAGTTGAAAGACCGCTTGTTATCGGTGCCAGCAGTTCATTTATCTGGGTCTTTTGCCACCACCTCTATTTGATGAGCCGTGACGAGACAAAGAACAAGGCTCTGTTTGCATTTCATCGATTAAAGATCCCCGAACACTCTGCCTTTCTCTTTTTTTGCCGTTTCCTGCCTCCCTGGGTGAGGTTCACCTGCGAGATTTCTAAAGAGATTTATTAACGTTCACAGTCAGAGGCCACTTGCTGGTTCAAACGATGCAAACCTAATTGATTTCAAGCTGCTGAAAAGCGCCATCTGGAGGCCAAACAGCGAGGCCGCACACACTCAACAGAAGAGCCGATCAATACTTTATATTTGGCGGGATTAGTTTTTCATTTTTTAGTCCTTTCTAGTACACGCTGCCAAACAGCAATGACACCAAAAATCTGTGAAGACCCAGAGGCTCCAACTGCATCACACAAAAGTATTCATACCTCTTATACGTTCCCACATTTATTCACATTACTACTGCATCCCTTTAGGTTTTTTTCTGTAACCGGGTCGCTGGGTCCTGTCGTTTATCATCTATCGTGAGAAATTTCTTATGATGAGAATTTTTGTTCATCGTTGTCTCAATAAATTTCAATTATTGAAAAAAAACGTACTGAAATATTAATTTGTACTATTTTCATCAACACTTTCTCCATGAGAACATCAGTATTTATCAGTAAACAGTGATGTTTGTGGTTGTAATGTTTCCAATAAATAAATAGATGTAGATACTTCAACACAGCACTTTGAAACCCTTAATCATCCTTTTGATTATAAATAACAAGTGCAGATTTCCGACAGATCAAACATCAGATTCAGATTCCTTCATTCGGTCCCTTTCCTTCTGTACGGAGTCAGGCTGCCTCTCTGAAGTCCCTGAGGCGTTGGAGCAACCTGCCAACTCATTGTCCTCCTTTAGATCTTGGGTTTGAGAATTTCATCTCTCTCTCTCTCTACTCTGAAGGTAGCAAACTAACTATACGCTCAGACCAACGTCAGACATTTTTTTGCTGCTATATTAGCGTCTTCAGAAAAGTAGAAAACTTCCTATTTGGGCGAGCAACGGTGTAAAACATCAAGTCAAGTGGTAGATTTTTAAAACCGAAGAAATCTCATCGAAACCAAGGAAGACACACAGGACCTGAGCTGAGGTCTGTCGTGACATTAATAACAGCCACCACAAGTGTTGGTGAAAGAATGAAAAGCTTATTGAAAGGCTCACAGAGTTAATAAATGATAACAGAGCAGACGGCACAGAAGATGGCCACCCATTCGTCTGCCCAATATCGCTGTGGGAGGGGAGGGAAGAGGCGGAATACCAAGGAGATGTCAGGGATTCGGAGGACAATGACCTGTCACTGTCACAATGCATTATTAATGCTGTTTGCATGCGAGTGTGTGCGACATGTTTTACTTTCACCATCAATAACACACATCTGTCCTCGGTAGACAAGACAAGGGTGAAACAAAGCAGCAAAACATCATGTCTGTATTCCTGTGTGTGTGTGTGTGTGTGTGTGTGTGTGTGTGTGTGTGTGTGTGTGTGTGTGTGTGTGTGTGTGTGTGTGTGTTATACCTGCTATCTGGCTTGACACCTCTCCTTTTGGCTCTTTAGGAAGGGATCCATCTGCAGACACAAAAATAAAACATTAGTAATAGTAATAATAAGAAGTAACAGAACCGATTCCGTTTAATAGGTTTATGTAATCTTAGCGTCGACAGAGAAAAATATTCAATTAGGACATCCACAACACACAACTGCAGCTGAAATGTCAGGAAACGCGCCGCTCAATCGGTTTAGAAGTAAACAATCCGCGCGGTAATTGGTCTGGCATTTAAATCCACGACAAAAAGCAAAGAGCCGGCTCACAGGTTAGCATGCAGCTAACGCGGCGAAGCTAAGACGATCAAAAAGTGTCAGCTGATAAGAAACATCGTCCTGCTGATACGTACATACACACAGTTTGTTTACCTCCTGACAAAGGAGAAACAACAGATTATTAGTGATTGATCTGTCACAGCAGCAGAAGCAGCATCTCACAATGAGACATTTTAGAAAAATGTACATTGAAATTGAGAATATTTTTAGGGTAGAAAAAGAAAATCAAATGTTAAGTAATTGTGTTGAAAAGAAGAAAAACCCAACTGTTACAATTCTTAATACCTCTGGAATATTTACAGTAGCTGGTGGATTATTTTTGTATTATGTTATGATTTTTAACATCTTTAGAAACATGTGCCACAGGTGTGTTTGTGTGGGAAAAGAAACGAACTATACAAAGAATAAAAGAACAAATGTTCAAAAGAATGAGAAAAAAATGAACGAAAGAGACAATAAAAAGAAAGAACAAACAAAGAACAAGTGAACAAACAAAAAAGAATGAATAAATGAACAAGAACGAACAAAAACAAGAAATGAACGAGAGAAAAGACAAAAGAACAAACAAGAGAATGGAAAAAAAAAAAACAGAAGACAGGTAAAGATGTAGGGAGGGTGGGGGAAGGAAAGACACAAGGAAGGAAGAAACGAAGGACAATAAAGTTAAAATAGAATGAACAGAAGTAGGAGAGACACAAGGAAATGAAGATAAAAAAGAAAGAATCAAACCTAAAAATGGAGATTGGTTATAAAAAGTTAACTTAAAATTATTGCATTTATCCCCAATTTTCTGGTGCATATAAGTTTTCAGAATTATTTTTGTACCAACAGCTGAAATAAGCCCCATTTATGTTACCTCATCAACCACAGTAAAAATAAAAACATCTAAGAAAGCCATCTTAGTGTGCAGCAGCAGAGTTCTGAAAGCCAGCTGGTGAGATAAAGCTTCCTCTCCAGGGTCAGTCTGCAGCAGATTACACACGACTCGTCTCCCCGGCCCCCTGGACCTCATGACTGGGGCCGAGCGGATCCTCGCCTCGCGACAACAATCGGCTCATTGATGGAGCCTATAGCTCTGGCGAGCGGGCGGCTGCTGCCGGGACTGAGGCGAGGACACAGTCAGCGTCATGTGCTGCCGACATGTAAACAAACTGCATGTTGGCCCCACTGACTCTGTGGCACATGCTCCCTCTACTCTGACTAACGTCAACTACTTCCTGTTTGTTCCTACAGAAAATGGGTGGAGATGGAGCTTGTGAATCATCAGCTCCATATCAAAAGCTTTGTTAGTTTAACAACTTTTTCCCCAGGCACAAATAATCTTCTAACGTCAGGAACATCCAAGAGTAACAGACAAGTGCCAGAGTCTTTCCATCTGTTTTATTGAATCATTTGCCACCAGTGCACAGCTTGGCCAACGTCGGCATTCCGATTTCTCTTCAAGAATCATAACATATGAAGATGAATTAATATTCAAAACGTTTTTAGCTTAGTGTTCCATCAGGAGCACAGGCAACTTCACGCCTCATTCATGTATGAGAAAATGTATTGTTAAACAGAAATGTACTACTATTTCTAACATAAAGCCAAATGGATTGCAAAGAGGCCTTTTTTTAGATTGGGAAATAGTGTGGTTATTATTGAAATTATCATTAGCAGTAGTAAAGCAGGATTTTTCATATATTTTACCTCAAGAATGAAGATTCTAATATTATCAGAAGGAGGCCAACATTTCTAAAACCAAGTCTTGCTTTCTCTCGCTCTCTTGCAGCCTGAATTAGCCACACATTTGACATGTAAATAAAAGTTTATTGCAGCCACGTGCTCCGTCTGCAGGATTTGTCAATTTGCCTAAAAAGTCCAAAAGACAACAACGCTGCCAAAACTTTTTGCTGCAAATTGCAAACGTAGGGAAAACTGGCACATAACGTAGGAGACTAATCAGGGAAGGTGAAATTTAGTAGAATTTTTGCCTTTGGCGATTCCCAAGCAATGAATATAGAACAGAGGAATACACCGAAACTGGCACAAGAGCGTACTTGATTGCAACAACAAACAATGCCAAAGTATTGTACAAAAACACTCAAAAAAGGCAAGTTGAACTCCAAGAGAAATGCCAAGATCCCAAGGGAATGTTCTCTAAGACCTGGTACCTGGGAAAACCTCAAAAGGAATGAAAATGATAAAGGTGCAGAGAAAGAGAGAGAGACAAAGGGAGGCACGAGACAGACCTGCATACTTCACATATTTGTAATGCCAAAGAAGAGCACTTAAGCCTTGTGTGAAACCATGTAACGCCAGACTGCATTTAGAGGTTGGCCACAATCTAAACAGTAGGACTTGTCATTGGGCAGGAAGTCAAACATGCATGGACAAAAGGAAAACTATGCATAATGCATGTGTGCTTAAAGAGACTCATGCTGCCTCAAGTGGAGGCCTTTTCCTCCAGGACGGGGCCCGTTAAGAGAAGCTATACGCTCTCGCTCCGCGACAGGCAACACAAGCAACCCCCTGAAACGTCACTCAAGCTGTTTGGATAAAGCCGGAGAGATCTCACAGATGTTCAAACGGCCGTTACGGAGACAAACGCGTCGGGTTCAGTCCTGTAAAACATCCAATCCCTCTCTGCTCTCCCGACAGCAAACCCACCTAGACTTCAGCCCAGATAAACACTGGCCACACTGTGTCCTTAGAGCGAGCTCCTCTTCTACAGACGGCCCGCTCTCGTCCCAAACACACACTGTTTGTATCTCTGCGCCCACGTCAACTGGAGACCACCCTTTCAGTGGGCCTCCCACACTTCCCCTTCTCGGCAGGCCCACTCATCGTTTGACTCACAGCTGAAATAGGAAAGGACCCCTCTCCACCCCCCATCTCTCCCTTTCATTTGGAAATACTAAGCGTGTGGCTCATGCTGACTGAACTGGAGGTGTGTGGCGCAAAAACAGTGAGTAATCAGCTGTTGTTTTCAAGGACACAGCTGCATGGGTCAGACAGAAGACGCAAATGTCAAGAGGAGGCGAGGGTAGTAACATGTTGAGTAAGAGGTCATTCATTCAAGACATTTTATGGTTTGGCAAATCACACTAGAAACTAATATGACATACCTGGAGAGAGGGAGAGAATGAAGAGATTTATGATACTGTGTGAAACGATTAATTGGATTAATCTTGATGAATTAATCGGATTAATTCAATTGAAATAATCGTCAACTGATTTAGTAATTGAAAATAAGCAAATTATATGTGCATTTTGCATTTAAGGTAAAAATAAAAACATTTGTCTGTAAATATTTTTTACCCAAAAGTCCTCAAGTGGGAAGGTTTTAGCTTCACCTAATTCACAATTCATTATAGGCAGTAAAATATATTTCTTTATTTAAAAGAGGAATTGGGTTACTTCTTTATTGAATCTGTTAATGTATTTTTAATATAGTATAAAAAAGTGGTGGAAATGAAAAATCCGTAGAATGTCCCAATTTTTTGTACAATTAATCAATTCATTATCAGAATCGATAGAATAATCGAGTACTAAAACAACTGTTATTTGCAGCCCTAACACTATGCATTAAAACTTAATGAAACTTAATCACAATTACATGAAGCATTTTTGTTGTGCAAATAAAAAAATGCATTTAAAATAATTTTAAGACTGGAGAAACAGGATATTTGTTGATGTGAAATAAATATTTAGCTCAGTTAATCATTAGTAAATCTTTGTGGACCTTAGCTTGACTGATAAAAGAAAAGTCTAATTGCTTACAAGTTCCTGTAAATTGAACTGTTCACTTTAGCATTGATCGTAAACAAATCTTAACCCAGAAAATTTGCAAATTATCTCTTTTTTTGTAGCAAAGATTGCGCAATGAGAAGGTCAATTTGTAATTGTGTGACAGACGTGCTTAAAGCCCCTTAATCAGGCTACAGCGTGAACGCTTTTGTACAGAAACTCTCAATTGGCAAACTGTCGATGCAATCATACTATGTGCCCTCAAAATGGATCCCAGGAGTGAAACTGCCCCTGTTAGGTGGCCAAGATGAAAAAACTTCAGCTCTGCTGTGAAGATCAGTACCACAGGGTGCCAGCCTGAACCAGGACCGCCAGGCGACGATCTCAAAGACCTCCTGCCGTTGACAGTTGGATTTTATACACGCCACTGACCGGATCAGTTTCTATGGCATTCTAGCTCCGTTGCTTGAGAGGGAAAACAAAAAAGATGTGAAAACGGTAGTGAGAATAAGAATGAGGAATTGTGAGTGATAGGGGAGGGCAGCGGTGAGAAGGCAGTTTTGAATGCACCAGAGACACCCAAAGAAAAACGAGTACAATGGTCTTTCAGGACTTGTCCCAGTTTGGTTCAGTCTCTTTACTTTACTAAATAGCAGCAGAGACCCTTTTAGCAATTTTATAGTTTCCACCAATTCTAATCAATTGAGAGATAACTCTATAGTAATGTATTTTTCACCTAATTCAGTGATGCTATTCATTAAACTGAAACTGTTTACTCAAGCTGGCACTACACTTCCTCTTCTTTGTTTCTACTCGGTTCTAAACAGACTTACTCAACTCACTCTACATGTCTGCATCGCTATTCACACTCTTGGGGTTGTTATTTATGCTTTTCAGAGAGGAATATGCAAAGAAAGAGACTTCTCTGCAAAAAAGTGATCCCCCCACCTGCTACCCACCCAACAACATACCTCCTGTCTTCTCCCTCTTTTCCATCTTCTCTCCATGTTTCTCTTTACCGCCTGCACCACTCTTTCCCCTCTCTGGTTCCAGTTTGTTGTAAGGAGACGGCAACAAGGCAGCAAATTTCTCCCCGAGCTCACACCAATTAGCTGTCACGCCGGAGAAATTACAGAACGGGAGCACGGCAGATGAGAGGGGGGGTGGAAAGTGGGACAGGAACCTTTTTATAAACACACGAAGAGGCGAGAGGTTGGCATGCTGGTGTGTGTGTGTGCTACACGTTTCTTCAACTGGGAAAAAAAAAGCTAAATAATATCCAATTTAAAACTATTATATTTAATATATTTAAAACTATTAAATATTTAATAGATTTAAATATATTAAATATAAATCTATTAAATATAATAGATTAAAGTCTGGCAAATAGAATGATTCCTAGAGCAGATAGTTTGTGAATGGTTTCCAAATTGGTTTCTCCAAAGTCTGAAAGGCCGCCTAAACCTTTTAAACCCATTTCCATTTTTCTTTAAAAACTTTCATTAACAGCTAAAAATATTTATTTTTAGTCTTCCTGCCATAAGCATTCATCAATTAATAATGAAACAAGCAAGACTGATGCCACTTGGATGTATGCTATAACTTTTTAAGTTGTCTTCAGCAATGTAACATTTAGCACTGTTAGCATTACTGACTTTAAGCTAGTGGTGTCCAGGTGTATTTCCTTGAAGTTTACCAACATTTCTAGACGCCGTATGGTCCATGACAGACAGGAGTCAACTTCTAAAGGGTCAGTTTGTTTCTTTAGCAATTTACTGAAACAAAGACAAACATTGGACAAGGTACTGGCGAAGAAACAATACACCAGACAATGAGCAAAATTAAGCTCTCCGTCGTAGCCACCTCAATAAACACCTCACATGCCTTTAGAAATGATAATTAACAATAAATCAAAGGTCTTCGTCCCTTAATTTATGGGACTTTAATACCACCGTGTTGCTTTTAATACCACAGTGTTGCTGTCAGCTCAGTTTAGTAGCCTAGCTAACGTTGTGTTAGCTTATAAGAATAATAAGTTGGATTTTTGAGTTCCCAATCAGCAGAACATATCAAGCTGAAGATGGGCTGACTGATCAGTGCATTCCTTCATGTCAAGCTTTAACCCACCACAAAGTAAAAAATTTTAAATACACTCATCAAACTTCAATTTGAAAACTTTTCTGCTTACTTCGCCCAACTTCTATTGAAAACATCTTGGTTTGTCGCCTGACTGACAGCTCTTGGCGCAGGCTGCATGGTTTGTGTGTGTTGCACATAAAAGTTGAAACCCTTAAACTCAGTGGCATATACCCTTACGACCTGTAGACTCGTCTGCCCTGTAACCATGTGACAGAATCTGCATCTTTCAATGTGTCTGTGTGAGCAGTAAAGTGCTCAGTCATGACACGGGTCCTTTAGAAAATCTATTTTAAGAATGAGCCTAAAGAGAAAACACGAGTCACACACACACAGACAACACAGACATGGTAGCTGCTGTTGCTATGGTGACACTGGTGCCAAAACGTGTCAGATAAATAAAACCCCACATCTACAAGGGATCCAATACATCTTCCCTCGGGATAGCTCTTGTACAACGTATCCTAGGAATAAAACTTTTTTTACGTTAACATTGACGACAGAAGTTATTTTTTTTATTCTTCTGTTGACTAAATCGTTGCTTTCCTTGTATGAATGGTTATCTTAGTATTATTGTTTTTTTATTTCCTTACCTTTCTTTCCAGGTCTCTACATTGGTAGACTCCAACCAAAAAAGAGAGTAATCCAAAAGAATAAAGACCAGATTAGATTAGGTCAGCGTGCATAATCCAATGATCTCTCACCTCCAACACGCTCAAAGCCTTTATAGCCGACAACATCACACAAGCCAACCGAGCTGAGGAACCTGTCCTGCTCCCATCCAGATGCTCTCTGCATGTAATCTGTAGGGTCAGGATCAAGATTACAAACATTCGGACTTTCAAACTGAAAAAAAGTTTCTTTAACTTGCTCCTGTACACAAGTTACTCTTTCCGTCCTAGAAAACTTAAAAACCTGTTGAGACACACCTATCAGCGTGAGAAGTGAACATTGTTCCGTCTTAATCGCAGTCTGGTTCTTTTTGTTCAAGTGGATTCGATTTCAGCGATGCACAGACAAGTTTGAGCTGACATCATACACGCTTTGGGCTAAATACAAAACAGTGCAGATCATCAGTTTACAGAATGGCTTTGCTCTCTTAGTGTGTGTTCAGCCAGGTTCCACGACCCTAGATTGACCTTCTAGGCGTTTCTGGTGTGGATTCAAACTAGAGGCAACAAAACTTGAGATGTTGAGATTTCTAAATGGCTGACTTTGGAGTCCCTGGTTCTAGAGTCCTGTCACTTTATAGTTATGCGGTCTCCCAATCAAATTTTTCCACCCTTTATGATGACATTCACAGTAAAAGAGAGACTAAATTGGCTGCTGCTGCTCCCTGTGTTTGTCACTTGGCCTTCTCTGCACTAAGATACACCTCGACAGCTGTCTCTGTAAGGAAGCTTCGTTGAAAGACTATACCTAGTTCATTGTCTGAAAGATAATACAGGTGACTGGGTTAACCAGGGTAGGAAAAAAGCCAAAATACTCCTGTGAAAGTGAGGAAGCATAAAAAGCTGTGACTGAGAGCAGACGGTAGTGGCTTCACACGGCTCACCGTCGTGTGAACCACGTGAAAGTGGAGAAGTCCTGTCTGAAACGCACTGAATCTGCGAATAGACATTACAGACACCAAAATTATATCTATATTTCATATAAACTCTATTAGCATTCTACAGTTTATAACTACACAGTTCTCAAATTTGTACGAAAGCATTACCAAGCAGGCGTGAAAGCTCATTTCAGCTAAAACTGTCATTGTTAAAGGCTTCAGGGGTCAAATATCCTGTTCTGTAAGCCATTTTCACAGTTGAATGGTGAGGATGTTCAAAAGAATGTGTGGACAATTTGTTGCAGCTTATTTCCACAGATGCTTCTCATAAATGCCCTTCACAGCAAGACATTTTCAGCTGGAGACAGAGAAGAGAGCGGAAATCTGGGAAGTTCAGACTACTTAACAATTTAAATGTTTAGAAAGCGTATGCGGTTTATTTAAGCAGTCGTCTTTGACCAGCTACAAAATAAAAGCATAAAAACACTTTTGGGTCTAAAGGACGCATGGAGAATAATTCAGTCCTTCAACATAGCATTTTTTTTTTTGTTTGCTTCATTTTGCTTCTCCAAAGGTTTGGACAGTAGTTTTATTTTTATCTGGTGTAAGGAGGGCATTATTCTAGTCTGTCATGGTAAAGCAGGAACTTTTGTTTACTGCACTGGCTACAAGCCACCATTCACCTGCGGCCATCATACATGGATAACAGCCGAAAAGAAAACCAAGATGCCTTGTGAAGGTCTCAGAAAAGTGCTTCCTCTGTTAGGTGACTGGGTTTTGCAATGGAGCAAGGAGACCTGTCATGTGGAAAGAGCTAGAAATACAGCTGAAAGGACTCACTTGAAGTTAACTAGCTTTGCCGTTTTATACCCAAGTTGTACCCAAAGAAGCTTTTTGTCAGGGAACCTTTTGTAATATTCAAACCTACCACGGGAATGTTTCATACCCGCATTTGCAACCAATGATTTCAAGGTGCAAATGCCATACGACAAAAACAAAGCATGGCACAAAATTTTCTGAAAATGTAAGTTGGAAACATCCGGGTCTCGAACGTTAGAAGATGTCTGGTCTGACAAAGGCGCTTCCATACTTCACCCAAAGCCTAACAGTCTTCTTCGGGTTGCATCGTAGTTGCGCGACGCCAACTACGACGCACCTTTAACAATACAGACAACTTGGGAACACCCTGCCACTTCTCATAATAATTACCAAAACAGAAAGAAGAAGGCAGGTGGATAGGGGAACAACATGTATTACAAGGGGACAAGATGGTCCCTTCTGAGGTCATCTAGGCACATCCCACTGGGAGCAGCGTGTCCTGTGAGGAAGTACATTTCCCTTCCCCTCTAGGAATCAGGTGGAGAGACGGATGTCTTGGTTTCCTTCTTGGAAATGTTACCTTCGAGCCCCAAATTCACTCTTGCCAACAGGCTTCCTCACTAAAAGCCTTTCAGGGAATTGCTGACATATTCACAAATTGTCCCTCTCTCTAATGTGTTTGACATTTTACTATGTGAACAAGAAATCTAAAGCAAATACATTATTCACACACACCTGAACTTCAGACATCTTTAGTATGTTTCAGGACTTACATATGCATAGGAAAACGGGGCGCTTACAAAGTATAAAGTCTACATTGGACACAACATTGCAATCATCTGTATCCTTAGATCCCAAAAAAAGACAGGACGACCTCGCAAATCTGCTTCGCTTCGCATTAGGCTTTAGCCTCTGCTGTGTGACTGACTCGGCAGCTTTGAGCCTGGAGGAAACCTCCCACCGATGGAGCTCCATCAGTCTCCATCTCACCAGATCAATAGCCATTAGCCTCGGAGAGCGTCCGTCTTCTCATCTGTGTTCGCAGACCTCATCCTGGATGAATGGGATCCGTGTCATAAACATGGGCTCCGGATCAGATTTCTGCTTCCTTTTCCTCGTACTTGTCTGTTTCCCCTTGTTTTATTGCACAAACACACAGCATGCTCATTCAGATATTACAGAGCAAGTAGATGAATGGCTTACAATGGTTTAAAGGCTGTCAAGTAGCCAAGGGCCAGCAGGGGATATTCATGTTAATGTATTGAGCAGAAACACTACTAGCACAAATACGAACAATAATTTTAACATTAAGACACTTAAACCCCCCCCCCCGCCCCCCGCCCCCCACACACACACTAAAAAGACTAAAAATAAAACATGTCTGTACTGAAAAGTGGTGGATTTTCTACTGTTAGCTTCCAGTGAAACGCACACAGAACAGTTGTTTTGGTTTCATTTTGTCTCAGAACAAAGAAACCCGAAACAATGGGACTAAAACAAAGGAGGAGAAAAACATGAGATAGAGATTGGTGAAAAATAAATAAAGGACAAAAAATAATAATTAACAGGCAACAGGCAAGGAATAAAAGAAAGCAGACAGTTGAGTAAAAAATGGTAAATGATGATGAACGGGGAGGAAAGATGTGTATGGAGTTTGATGTGGGGGGTGTAGGGGCTCCTGTGGGAAGAACCTCGAACTCTGCAAGTCATGACAAGACTCTTCAAATACATGAAGAGGAAGTTCTCAAGCAAAACAGAAAGAGTCTCCCCCTCCCCTTCACTCGTGCTATAAAAAAAGTAGCATGGGTCTTAGCCACACACTGTCTTCAAAACTGGAATCATTGATCAGAACAAGAAAGTCAATCAGCAGCATTAGCTTTATATGCTAATCTAATCAGTTTGTTGTCATTTTTATTCCACATCTAGACGGTTTTTCTTTGGAATTGTCAACAGATTAGTGGCAAACATCTGAACGGACTGAAATCAGCTCTGCTGCAAAATATAGAACATCGGTTATCTAATTTGGACTGGTTTATTCTAGACCAAATACTTGATATGCGCTACTTGATTCACCAAATTACGGATGTTTTCCATTGATCTGCATTATGAAATAATGTTAGTTTCTGAAGTTCCTTTTCATTAAATGTTTCAGAACTCCCAACATTTTCTAGGGATAAGCACATCAACAACATATGTAGTTCTGCACATTATATTTTGAGTTTACAAAAATTCACATAAAGGTTTGTTTTTTTTCCGTTAAATTAAAAACTTCTACCTTCATCTAAGAACATGCAACATGTTTGGAACATTTTCCCACAGTTTTATATTTGCTCACATGCTTCTCGGTCTCAAAGACTACATTACAACAACATGCCGGTCAGGGTTTGTTGTGTCGCAAGATTTCAAATGCACATCACATCAGCAATGATTGACAAAACGCACCAGGAAAAACGTCTTGTCACGGCTAACAGCAGCGGCCGCAGATTTGTTCCAGAGACCTTTTTTATTTGCTTCTGCTCCAGTGGTTGCGCCACGGCCATAAACACATAAAAAGGTTAAATCGGCAATGCTTCTCAACCTGCTAAATTAAAGGTAATAAATGGTCCAAGTGAGATAAGGAGGTGTTTATGGCACTCTGCAGATAGCTTTGTTGTAATTTGAGAAAAGAATAGTAGAAATCCATATGAAGGATGTGCACTTCACAAAAAAAAACAAATGTGTTTGCAAGAATGTTTCTTGCTTCGCTTTTTAAGCGGAAACCAAAAGATCACCTCAATGCGGATACCGAACTTCCCTCTGTGGCTCGTTATCTCGCTAGACTCAAAACCACAGGAGCCAGAGGGTTGCAAGTCAACGCGCTGCATCCTCCTGCTTATTAACAGCATCTCTTTAAGTATTCTCCAAAATCTGACAGAGGTCCTGTGCATCACATTCACCTTGTGTGTGTGTGCGTGTGTGTGTTTGGTACAAAAAGTCAGTTTGTCTGTATATACAGGTATGTCTAGAATAATGAAAAGCTTTCATATTTCTTGCCACTTCTTGCAGAGAGTGAAACTTGTGCTACATCACAAAGAGTGAAATATCAAGCCTGGATTTCTTGTCATTTTGATGATTGTATCACACACACAGTAAAAGATCGAAACTAATTAGAATATTGTAACGTTAAAAATCGGAAACTCTTTTTGTCACGGCCTAATTGGCTAATTTACTATAAAAAAACTGCAAATGTTTCCTGGTATTTTATTTACCATTGTAGGTAAAAAAAAAAATAAAAATAATAATAATAATAATAATAATAATAATAAATAATAATAAATTACTGCTAAAAATAAACTAAGAAATTTTCTAGAAAAATAAGAAAATTTCTTACATTGAAGTCTCAAATTTGCTAGAAAAAAACCTCAGAAATTCAAAAACCTAAACTTTTTTAAAACCTAAAAAGAAACGTATTCAAAATTCATGCTTAAGTAGACATATCAACATCTTGAGTCTATCAAAACTTATTCTTTTTTTTATCTCAATTTCTAATTAAATTATGATGTTTACACTGAAAAAGTACAAGCTGGATTAGATGGTTTGGTTGAGCTGTGACTGTTTCTAATGATGAAAATAGCTGAATTATTACAGGCCAATTAAATGCCATTTTGTCAAATATATTCTGAAACTTTCTTGGCAATATTTACTTGTGTTTTTTTTCCTTAATTAATTTTGAGTGACTTTTTAGCGAGGGACCTGCTGTATATATAAATTCGCTGTAGCCATCCTAATTCTTAAACATTAACTACTCTGTACATCTCAAAAACCTGTATTGCCCTGTCAGATTAATACATATTTTGATATACAGTTCTGAGGGAACCCACCTACCTAATGCGTGTTTAAACGCATGGGAGCATCAAAACAAATACCCAGCTCACACATTTTTCTCTATGTTCAGTATGCTGGGTTAAAATAGAACATAACCTTATGTTTAAGTGACCGCTTGAATCTCCACAAGGAGCTCTGGAATTCACAGTTTATGAGCCATTGTTGCACTGACTATAGGCCCACATCTGCTTACACCATACAGTCCTCACTCATAAATTAGCCTGCTGAAATAACATGCTAGCATTTTATTTTACATTCTGTGAAAAGAAGCGTTTAGAATATGACGGCCTGTTACATTACTCGTTTTATTAGACAAAAGTAGACAGTGCCTGGCACTTAGAGAAAAGAAAGGTAACATTTAGCCATGGTAGCTATTGGGGGGGGTTAGCTAGCTCTGGTTGTTCAGTGCACACCCAGGTTATATGTGCCACGCCATGTATTGTTTACATAGCCTGCGCGGCTGTGCTCGCTGTGACAGCATGGGAAACGACTCATACCAGCGCCAACAGAATACATTATTCTGAACAGACACGCATTATCTATATCCTCGCTTAATCTGCAGAGAAACTGGGAAAACATGAATCAGACTGGTGACTGGTCCACCCACAGTCAAGCTAGCTCAGCAGGAGCTAGCATCCACTAGCCAGCAGTAAGGATCCACCAAATCTGAGCCAGGAGTCCTTAGCTTCCAGGCTAGCACACAGAGCACAGTGTTCAAACATGTAGATTAAACAACCAGCCCATTGTCAAACACTGGGTTCATGCAATAAATATTAAATACTCTATTTGTAGCCGAAAATAAATCCTTCCTCTTGTACTGTAGGCTGAATGAATGTCTCTGACACATACAGGTCTGGTGGCTAAAGCAGAACATTCCAGTTTTTCTTACAATTTAACTCCAGCTGGGGGTTTTTCACTATTCTTGTTTTACTATGCAACTGCTGGGCTGTATGCGTTTAATAACCATATGAAGATAAGCGCACAGGGCCGAACTTCAAAACACCAGAACCAGACAGACAAGCAAAATCGAGGAGCTGTCCGGAAATGGAACTCGGGAGAGTTAGCAGTCCAGCTAATGCTGAGCTATACGTTATAGAAGCAAAAATCGATCAGATAGGACATATACACAACAGCATTAGCCTTGGCTAGTTACTATGCGTTTCACTTAAGCATATGAGGGGAATTTACAGACTGTTTTCATTATGAGCCACTAAAAAGACCACACAGGTGGGAAACGATGTCCATCTAGTAGCCGGACCAAAGGAAGCCTGGTCTCCCACTCCTTACCGGTCTTAAAGAACGCCTCTATGTCGCCGGCGTCCTTCGTGGTTTCCTCCGCTCCTTCCCCGGAGCTCATGGCTGCCTCGACCAGATCCCCCGAGCTCACCGCCTCCTAAGTGGAAGATACCTCCAAAAAACGAGAAAAACACTGAGCGCGGTCTCTCCGGTCCCGGAAAAAAGCGTCATGGAAGCCACACGGATGGCTGCGGGGACTGGTGAGCGTTAGCCGTGCCATCTGCAAACCTCCATCTTGGGGTAACGTAATTGGAAACGGTCGGACGGGGGGCACCGGGTTCCTCCTCGGAGTGGAGCCGAGGGGAGAGTCTGCGGGGCGGCGGGAGGGGCTGGCTGGGCCGCGCCACTCCGTGGATCTCCGTCAGATTTCGGAAATGAACGGACGACGGGTCACCAAGGAACAAGAGTGCAACTTAAGAGGCCAAATATGGATTATTATAAGTTAGAACAAAAACAATATCGTGACAAAAACAGCGCCTCGTGTTATATTTGTGAAAAAAATTAAAGCATTTAGGTCATTGAATTCACAATTTTACTTTGATTTATGAGCTGTATGTTGTAGTAGCAGAAACATCTCGGGGGGAAACACACACATAGAAACTGATTGTTTTAACGAAATGCTAAAGGTTTAGTTGAAGAAAGTAAAACTGCAGTAAGGAAAGTCTCCCGGAAACAACAATACCAAAAAAGGTCAGAGCTGCTTTGGTTCGGATCCTGTCAGGTCGGCTTCATTAGGCGCGAGCCGGCCGCTTGTGGCTGCTGCCATCTGCTGGATGAATCCGGAAGTGATGCATTAGATCTGCTCCAACGTCATGTATGAAATGAAAAACGTGATTTTGTACATGCAAATACTTCTCGAACTTGTTCAAGTTACAACCACAAACTTACATTAGAATTCTAGCAAACAAGAACTCAATAAAATACATCAAATTTAAAATGATGCATCATTTGGGAGGTAAAGGGTGAATCTTTTTTTTAAAAAGTTGTTGCTGTTTTCTGAATATTGTAGCATTCATTTGCATTCAGTCTCCCAAAGCATTACTTTTTTTAAAATCTCCTTTCTGCATCTCCTTTTTAGACATTTCTCTCTGTAATTTGCTCACTTATAGTGGGACTTTTTTTTCTCATCTTTCTTTGCAAAACAGCCTCAGCTCAGTCAGATTCTTGCAACTGACAAATCTGCTACAGATATGTACAGAACAAAAATAGTCCTGTGTTGAAATACATTAAATTGCTCGTCCACCTGAGGTGCAGAAACCATGAAATGGTGACGTGTCCATAAAGAGTAGAGTAGAGGGATGATGGGACGTAATTTTCCAAAACTGACTTTTTTTTTGTTCTTTTTTCCTCATGTTGCTTTTCTATCAATTCCCTTATCTGAGTACATCTGTCTAATAATTATAACAATGACACACAGAGTTGAATCAAACATTAAGACATGATTAATGTGGAAATGGTTTTAAATTATTCTTTAAATAAAAAATAAATAAACTACAGCTTCACTCCCTTTTCCCCACATATGCTGTGTTTCCTGTGTTGTCCACCAGGGGGGAGTGTTATACCAATGCTCAGCTAGGATCTCCAGGAATATTTACGCTCGTTTCACTGAAATAGATCCATTGTTCTTCCAAATATAATAATAATAATAATAATAATAATAATAATAATAATAATAATAATAATAAGAAGAAGAAGAACAAGAACAAGAACAAGAACAAGAACAAGAAAGGTATTAAATTACTTAGTTTAGTACAAAACGGATGAGATGCATTAACACAGACACATTAAAATTTTGATGATTGTTGTGGCTTTAACTATATTTGATTGGTACAATTCAACCTAACAGTCCCCATAAATTTCTTGTGTTGTCAATGCTGGCCCAAGGCATAAGCAATCTAATGTGCTGCTTTGAGCAGGAGAAGGACTTGCAGGACAACTAACTTCTTACAGAGAATATATTTTTATTTAACAGTTGTGGTCACTGGGAAGTAGGCCCCCCATGTAACATTTTGTTAAAGGCCATTGCTCAGTTTTCAAATTAATCTATGCTTGACAAAACAGTTTTCCTCCATTTTCTTAATGGAGGAAAACTCCATTACAAAATCATGTATCTCTGAAAGTTTCCGAGATACATGAGGTTGTAGTTGTTGTTGTCACTGTCAACGTGTTGCAAGTACAAATCCTGACCTGGGATTTTTTTTTTCTACAAAAAGAAGTCAACCTCATTTTCCATTTTGAAATTCAGAAAATGAGTCTTTTCTGACATCATCACAGCAAACACGGATGTTTGGTTTCATGCTGTTGTAGGGGCTTGGACAGCACAGTACAGCTGTGTGAAATTTCATTTGTAACAAGAATGTCGAAACTTCTTGTTCCGTTTTTTTTTTTCTTTTCTTTCTTTTAATGAGCAGTGGAAAATTTAATGGGAAACGCAGTGACAGCAGTGGCTTGTTTTTATTAACTCAGCCCTGCTGAATGGCCGACCCCAAGTCCTCGGATTGTTTTATTCCCACCGCAGCCCCCGTCCCCGATAAATAGCAATATATCCCTCCGAAATGTCAGCAGTAATTACTCCTGCGCTCTGAGACAACCTCTGAAATGAAAGAAAGCTGGTGACGATCATGTGCCCTTATCCGTGCTTTGTCCACATATCCCCCTGACTGTCCTCACTGCTGGTGGGAAGAACCACTGGAGGTCCAAATCTCTGCTCTCCAGAGCTGCATGTGGTCTGTTTACTGTGTGTGTGTGTGTGTGTGTGTGTGTGTGTGTGTGTGTGTGTGTGTGTGTGTGTGTGTGTGTGTGTGTGTGTGTGT
>CAEGAF010087780.1:0-19820 GCA_903067075.1 Micropoecilia bifurca | reverse complement strand
GCTCCTCGTGGCTCTGCGCCCCCCACACCACCCCCCCCCCCCCCCCCCACACCACCCCCCCACCCCCCCCCCCCCCCCCCCCAACCCCCACCACCACCACTTTTTTCTTCTTTATTTGCCAGGTTCACCATTGACTGCGAAACGGTGTGAGAGACTGCTCCAGCCCTTCCCCTTCTATAATCGTTGACCACACCAACCCAATCAGCTATTATTAATTTTGATTGATGATAAGTAATTACTCTAGATGCGAGGGGACAGCGTAAAAAACAACGCGGGATTTTTTTTTTTCCTCCCTTTTTTTTGCTGAGAAGCTTGGGGCATCACAGAGGCTGGAGGGAGGAGAGGCAGATGTTTCTCTTAAAAAAAACTACAATGCGCTCGGCTTCAAGAGAAAAAAAAAGAAGTGCCCTGCAACAATTGTTCCCCGGAGAGAGATGCTCTGTGCGAAATTAGAGCCGAGTAAAAAGACACTTATGCGAGGTCAAGGGGTGGGGGTGGGGGTGGGGTGGGGGGGGGGGGGGTAGGTGGGCACACCGGCCAAAGTCAAACCGGGGTTATTTGAACTGAATATGATGGAGAACTTTAATGTTCTTTTCAAAGACTAAACAATGCAGACATCTTCCTCTGCGCTCCTCTGGTGAGAGTAATTTGTCTCCAAAGAGATGCGCATGGCGGAGTGACACACAAAAAAAGGGGGGAAATAAAATCCCTCCTCTCTTCGGTTTGAGCACGGGTTTAATCGCAGATCATCTCACGCTTTAAATGGCAATGGAAGCTGATGATGATTAGCCCTATTGAGTCCTGGGTGCCCGGGCTCTCCAACTGGTCGTCTGATTGCATAAGGACATAAACATATCAGCACCGACTCTGATTAGCTGCTGAGGGGCCAAGCCAGGCTAATTCTTATAATTGCAAGTGACTTAAGCAGTAGCTCTCTTTGATCTATTGAAACCATTTGAGAAGAACCTCACCTTTGTGTTTTTTTCCATTTTCTGGTTATTTTTGCTCTTACACAAAAATGAGCAAGTTTTTGTTTTATTTTTACTTAAATAGCCACTTTCAGTTGTTATTATCAAATAAGGACATTTCAAAATTATTATTTCAACAACGACCTGATAGGAACATATTGTTTTAGCACAGTTTATAAAGCTATAAGGAAAATTATCGGTTGTTATTAGAAATAGAAATACAATTTATTTTCCAGTGGGAAGATTCTGGTGGAGCAGCTGCAAAGTGAAATGTAATCGCATGTTCACACACAAAAAAATCTAAGAATATGTAAAAAAAAATTAAAATAAAGAAAGAATAATATGCTGTGCAGTAAGGACATAAGTTCAGCTTAAAATACTCTGCACTGATCAAAAATGTCAAACTCTGATCCAAGGAATGTACAACTGAGGTTATTTTTTTTTAAATGTAAGAAAATGTGCACATGTGAAAAGTCCAGGAGATTTTTTTAAAATGAGAAAAACATGCAAAACAAAAGAGCAGTGGAAATGGTGGGTTTGTAGACATTTTTTGAGCTTGTTGGGACTGATGGGGGTTAGATAAAGTTTAACACCTGCTTAGAAGAATCTCCTAAAATGCTGCTTTGTGCACTAAAGTTGCAGTAGCCTGTCACTGGTCTCTTGATACATTATTCAGGACAGAAACATTTTTCACCTTGTTCTGTGACAGATTATCAGCAACATTTGAAAAACACCTCCAAATTTAATATCTAAATGTTGCATAATTGAAGTTATTAATACAGTATATTTAATGTACTCATAACACCTACTTTGCCTGCTTCCTAGAAAACAAAATGTTGTCTAAATGCTGTAACTTCTTGAATCAGCTAAACATCTCACTAAACACACTCTAATATCTATATCAGAGTTTAAAAACACAACTTTTAAAAGTAAGCTTAAATGTATCTTCTTTTAGGTCGGTTTGCTTATAGCAAAATTATTTAGTTTTGCTAAATTCCTGAATAATCAGATCAATTATGTTGTAGGTAAAACAAATTTTATTTCCTTTAACATCAGAATATGCTAACACTAAGATTCCTTTAATCAATATGGTAAAAGCCCACATCATAATCTCATAGCTTTGTAATGTGAATGTAATTTTAGACAACCCCTCAAACACATTGTTTTGTTTTTGTGATGTCAGAAAATAGGAATCTAAATAAATCAGACAAGAGCAGGAAACCTCCAAAAGTCCTGTTCATTCTGGAACAATTGATAGATTCCTGAAAATGTCGAATTCACTTGATAAAACAGTTATCTGAAAATATAAATTCTACAGGAATTTTTAAGGTTTGATGGCAGGGATAGAAATTGTACGAAATGAATGAATCAATCCCAGAACATAATCAAAGGAATTGTGAACCTGTGTTTGTGGGTGTGTGTGCGCGCATGTATGTTTGTGTTTTGCTGTCAGAAGTGCTGGTGCACCTCATTAAAGTAGCTAGCGTCATTAGGAAACCTTTCACATCAATCAGGAGTTAGTCTTTCAAATGGTCAGTGACCCTAAGCATAGCCTGGCTATGCTTAGGGTCTTTAACCAAACTATTGGCTTCAAGACAAAAGAGTCAATGTTTGGAATGCCCATCACAAAATCTGATCCCTGTCTCATAGAAAAGTTGTGGGAAGATCTGATGAGGTGTGTTGTGTGCAAGGTGGCCTATGAACCTGACTATTGTGAGAAGATAAACAAAATTTTGGCCCCAAGTTATACAACTTAGAGAGTTATTTTAAATAAGTAGGAAATGTAAGTGTATTCACGGAAGTTTTTGCTCATTATTTTGGGTCTTGACTAACTGAAAAAAGAACAGATTAATTTGATTTGCGGTCAAACAGTGATGAAAAACACTGTGCAGTGTATAGAATGGGTAAAATAAGTATTGAAAATATAATTTTGTTTTTTTAGAGATTTATACATTTATATATATTTTATTTATTTATTTTTTGACAGAAAACAATCTAGTTGTCGGCAACAAAGTCATCCTGACAAACATAGGAATTGATGCAAATAAGCTAAAGGGAAAGTATGTGTTTTCCAGGCACATAGTGCCATTGATCATGTTACGGTGTTACCTTCAGTTGTTATAAAAATGCCATATATGTCAAATATGACTTAAAAGAAATCTGACCTCAATATTTAACATCTTGAAAATGTGCTTCTGTCTCTTTAAAAACTCCAGCTCTTTTTGAAACTCTGCCTTTAGGAAGTTATCACAACAGTTCTCCTCTATTAACCCTTTAACAACATTTTTACCAGTGTTGCACTGAGAATTAGCTTGTATAATTAGCTCAGCAGATACGCAGAACATGCAGAACCAGTCGTCCTTTAAGCAGGGTGCTTGCAATGATATCTGAAGAGCTATAATTAGACTCATCTGACCAGATGGCATTCTCCAAATGTTTTAGTAGAAAATACTGGGAGAATGCTAAATCCTATGTAGCAAACTTTAAACAAGCTTCAAGAACCTTTTTATTTAACAGTGAAGTCTTGCACAGTATAAAATATTTGGGTTCAACACACCTTGTCCTTGTTCAGCCTATGCTGAAATCATGGGTCCAACAACACTCACCAGAAACCTCTAAGAAAACTGAAAAATTTAGAAATGCAAATAACCAAAGTAGTTGGCTACAGCTGGGCAGCCAACCATTTGTTCTCAAATAGCTGTACCCAGCTATTTGTTTTGAGAGCAAATAGCTGGATACAAATGGTATTGTACCCAACTATTTGAGTACAATACTTTGGGTACAAGAAACATTTTTATACATATATTTCAGTTAATATTAAACCCCAGCATTTGTGTAAAATTTGGTAATATGAAATTTGTTTGTCTGTCCGTCTATCTAAGTTTTTAATAGGATTTTATACTTATTTTCTTTTCTTTTACAGTTAATGTCCTATGTTCTAGTTTAGTGTTTTTCCCAAAAAATATAATTCTGGATCATGGAAAAGAGACATCTAATTTGAAGACAATGTGAAGACAAGAAATACTTTAAAAAAACTGACATCAAACTAAGATAATTTTTTTGTCAATCAAATAAACAGATTCAATGGTCATTATGGAATTAGTTTATTAGTTTAGTTTAGGAATTAGTTTAGTCTAATTTTGACTAAAATCCCCTTACTCCTTTATTACTATCAACAGTACTAATGCAAATATTTATGGAAATCCTTAGTGTACAAGCCATAATTTCTGGGTACGGTGTATAAAATCACAAACAAGTTCTTCTCTTTATCTGTATATGCAAATTAATAAATAACTTTAAATTAGCAAAATATAAAACAAAAGAAATAAGAAATCCATCTCTTGCTTGATCAGTTGTAGTCTATAGCTCCCTCTGGTGGTGGGAAAACCCCAGTCATTGTGCTGAAGCAGTTGATCTGGATTAAAAGTGATTGCAAAAGAAAAAAAAAGCAGCAGCTGCTTCCCCCAGAACAAGCTGTCATTATTATCTAGTTGTGAGTCAATAAAACTTAAGTTAAAAGTTAAACAGTCAAACCATCTAGCTGCACCCACCACTCTTACTAATGCGACATTTTTTCAGTGCACATATCCTCTGCACTCCAGAAGTAGGTAGTCCTTAATGAAGGTGGGCAGATCAAGCTTTGGGACCACTTTGTGAACTCGGCCCTCCAAGAAGCTCCTGAGTCTGCAGCGCGCCAAGTGTTGCAGGGACCGAGGAGCCATTGCTAAGGAGAAGATGGACTCAAAGAAGTCTTTGTGCTCCTAAATGTATGAAAATACAAATGACCACAAATCAAAATGGCTACGTTGTTAAAAGGAAACATTTATTTATTGTTTTTGCTATTAATGACATATTTAAAATAAATAATAAACTGAACTTGACTGCACTGTTTGATGACTAGGAACAAATTGGAATGCATGAAACTGACTCTGAGTGTATGTTTAGATTTGAACTATTTTCATGTGCCTCGAGAAGACATATGTTGTGAATTGGCATCATGAGGATAAGCTGAATCAAATTAAATCAAAAAGCCTCTGTGGCAAAAATAATCTCACAAACATTCGAAGCGCTTCGAAAATAATATCTTTGGTCATGCTGTGAATCATTATCAGATGCTTTGGGTGTGCAAGTACTAAAACAGCTAAAATAAATAATGTTAAGAGACAAAACATTGATTAAAAGAGCAAAAACACAAAATTTTGTGCCATCAAGTCAACAATTTAAACAACTTGCCTTAAATGCATCTTCAGGCACAGACTCGACCCATGTGTCTGTGACTTTCAGGTGACTGTAGGCATTCAGGAGAACCTCGATAGTGTGCGGAGATTCTGAGCAGTGCTTCAAAACCTTAAAAAAAAAAAAAACAACAACAAAAAAGCTTTAAAAGCAAAGTGATAGGATTTGTTCAATGATTTAAGTTCATGAGCAAGCTCTGTGACTGTAGAACTGAAGAAATAAAGTAATTAAACACTTGTGAAATGAACAGATTGGTCTTCCCTCCAGGGGTTTAACTGGAAATTATGCAATTAGTGCTAATTAATCTCCTATTAACACTTGCCTAATTAGGAACCAGGCATTTTGTCTAGTGCACGTGGGTTCACTGATAGTTGTAGTCTGTTTCCCGCAGAGAGTGCCACACTTTGTGGTGTGGCATAAAATGGTAATGATTTGAATGTGATCTTGTGATAGTCTGCAGTGAGTTTCAAAAGTCACGCTTTAGGTGTTACATATGTGTATTGATAATTTTTGCACAGTTGGCTGGCTTACTAAATTATTATCCATTACTATAAGAATGAATCTGGACTTGATCATTCAGTAATATTTTTGTTATTGTAAAGATGCGTCTCAATAAATTCAACACAAAGACACAGCTAATGAAAACACAGGATTCAGTTTCTGAGGAAATGTTCAGGCCAATAAAAAAGTCTTTTTTTTTTCAATCCAGAAAGCTCAGTCCACTGAAACATATGTCCTGTATTGAAATTAAAATCACCATCTTCATAAAGCTTGCCAGCAGAAGGAAGTATGAAGTGTTCCAAAAATACATGGTAGATGGCTGTGGTGACCAGGGTTCTTGATAAAACCCTTTGGATCAACACCAGCAGATGACATGACTGGCTAAATATCACTGACTATGAAAACATCATACATTTTGTTTCAGTTCATACTGGACCTCAAACAACTTGGATCCTTCTGTACCAGCTGTACATGCCTTGCGAATTTCCTTGAAATGTCTAAGTGGATTGTGCTGACAGGAATATGTGCACTTTATTCCATCGCAGGTTTCTACGTTGGACACAACTTTCCACCAGTATTGGACACAGCACTCTGTAAAAAGCTATCATCTCTTACAATGGCTTTTTTTTCCCCCTATATACTCACATATTCACACGTTGATATATTTAAATGTCCTGAAAACTGATTTCTGGGATTTCATTGGTGTTAAACAGTTATCGTCAAAACAGAAATAAGTGGTTTGAAGAGATGATGCCAAAACATAAATTACAACAATTTATATATATAACTACTGAAAATATAATAATTTGATCATATTATAATTCACAGATGCCTGTAGCTGTTTCCTACCACAGGTAGAGCACCAGGCCAGACCCGAATGGAGCCGTGGTTGAGCAGAGCGCGGACAATCCTCTCAGGACGATGGGAGACCTTGTAGCAAACCACCTTCAGGATGTTATGCATGGGAGCTTCTCCACCATAGTCCATGTTGTTAACACAGCTCCCCTTAGCAAGCAACAGATCCACTATATCCGGATTGGCATTCTTACAGGCCATGTGCAAAGGAGTGTGCTTGTCCTGATCCATAGTGTGGACGTCAGCGCCCGCATCCAGCAGCATCTGGCACACCTTCAAGTAACGTCCGAGGTCCTTCATCTCCTGAGGCTGTGCACAGGCTGCATTCAGGGGCGTGAGACCCTCATCGTTCTGTTTGTCCACAGCCGCTCCGTGGCGCAGGTAGAGCTCAACGTGGTCGCGGAGGCCGTGCCTGGCTGCGATGTGCAGCGGAGCGTCATCTTCATCTAGCGTGCAGCCGTTAATTGTGGCGCCATACTGAAGGAGACACTTGGCACATCTGCCAACAGAATAGCAGAAAGCAAGATAAATTAGCTCTTTGGTTCCAAACTTTCTTTAAAATGATCTGAAATACACTAAGAGTCCTATTACTGCAGATGAGCTTAAGTGGCCCTTCATTAACACAATCTATTACGTTCCTAATGTGCTCAATTAAATGAATTTCACATTTAAATTTTTAAAAAAAAAAGCTGTTATAAGCTGAACTGTGCTCAGTCTCAAACTAGTATCTCGGTGAACAATCTAGCAGGCAATATAAGCATGTAACACCTCAGGTGATATTAATAATGTTGCTTCTCTGCTTAGCAAAAGTCGTTTGGATTTTGAGGAAATCTATTATTTTTACATGAATTTCATTATGATTCCACAGATTTTAAGTGAAATTTTGTTCTAGATTTCCCCTTGGCTGTTTGAAAACACTTATTTTATTTTAGCCAAGCAATTCTTTGTTTACTATGGATTTAGCCTTGGTGTCGAAAGATTCAACCCCTCGTCAACTTCAGCTCTGTAGCGAAGGCCTGCTAATTTTGGGGTCAAAACGGATAGGTGTGTGAAACATATTTAAGTCACCTTGACAAAACGGATGCATCTGAGGAAAAGTGTTTTCACAGCAAGATGCTGCCATCACTATATTTCATTGTGGATTTGTCATTCTCTCCATTGACTTACTGTCCTTTTCATAGAGCACCTGTGAAGTTTTGCAGTTTAAGTTTTCCTGCTCCTTACTCCAGACAAAAGGATCATAGACAGTACTTTTCAGAACTTTCATCAGCTGCTTCAGTGATGCTGTTTGGCCTCTTTACAGTAATTATTCATACTTACTCAAAGGACTCAGAGCTTGTGCAAACATGCAGAGGCATCAGCCCCTCTTCTGAGACAGCGTTTGCGTTCGCTCCATAGATCAGCAGCAGTTTGGCGCACTCTGGCTGGCAGCTTTCACAGGCCTCGTGCAGCGCAGTGGTGCCTCCGGGAGCCAGGTCTACATTTGCCCCACGTTCAAGCAGGAGACTCAGGCAGTCTACAAATCCTCGACCTGCCGTAATGTGGAGTGGCGTTGTCAGCTCTTGCTCGTATGTCAGAGACCACAGTCCTATAAGCAGAAGCAAAAATGGGACTTAGGGTGCAATAGAGTATTAAAATTAGTAGAATTGTTAGAAAGCAGCAGACATGTCGCAGCAGGTTTAAGCTTTTGAAATGTTTTCGAACACCAAGTGCCACCAAGTCTCCCGATTTAACTTGAAATAAAGAAGATATTTTAAAACCTACTGAGGCCTCTGTAGTTAAATCTGAAGTTCTTCCACTCTTCTAAGTTGCTGGTGTCATAAATGGCATCGATGAGGTTGCTGTCCTCATCGTCATCCACAATGCTGAGGATAGTCAGCGCATCGCCCACAAGCAGAGAATTCCAGAACTGGAGAACGCAACCCGTGGCCTTGGCAGTGGCAATAACATCTTCACGGTACTTCTTTGGCTTTTTCCACTTTATTTGAGGTGCCAGATAAGCCATATTCAACCGGACTGTGTTATTGTATTCATATGCCAGTCGCCTAGTTTCTAGTGGGCACTAATGGGGGTTGTTTGTGCAGCGAGAGCTATTTCAGGGAGGTGTTACACGATACTGTGGTTGACCTGGTGAACCTCAGCCATGCAATGGCATGGGAAGCAATGACACTGCATTTCACATAAGCAGCTTTACTTTTAATTAACTCACTAAAGTCCATGCAGTGAGGGATTTTAAAAATGGAAAACCAAGATGACCAAGATTATTTTTAGAAGAATCAAAAGGATTGCATAGAATGTCACATGGAGACGTTTTAAATAACTATTCGGCCTGACTGTGGGCTGAACATTATGGTGTCTATAAATAACGCCTCATGACTTGCTTCTATAAATACAGCATGTGTGTGTTTGAACACAAGCATCGGGACAGCGTCCTTCGTGTTGCACACCAAAGTTAATTTAAACAGTAAAATAATAAATAAAATTATCCACATTTTTTTGCAATGATACTTAATATAGCAGAAAGAATAGCTGTTATGATTTTGCCAAACCACATCAGACCAACTGAAGGCCGATGACTCTTACCTTCTCCCCGGGTCATCCAGCGCATCTCCCCTCCCTGTGGCTCTATGACAAGGTTCGCCATGGATCCTCTCGGAAAGAAACGCTTCAAAGCCTCCACATCTCCCGTATATAAAGCGTTGTGGATGACGACATCTTGGCAGACGGCTGGTCGTCGGGCAAAGGTGGACCTCCTCTGTGCTCTGTCCATTGCCTCCTTCTTCAGCATATAGCTGCTGAGGTGATGGGTAGCAAGCTGTGTCTTGTATTTGTGCCTCTCCAGCATGTCCTTGTCAAGCTCGAGAGAACGCAAGGCCGTGGAGGAAAAGACAAAGCTGCCTTGGGACATCCTAAGTTTGTGGAGAAAAGTTCTGTTGTTTCTTTTTAAAAATATGTAGGACTGAGTGAGGGTGTCCAAAAAGGACCTGCCTCACATCTGGTTTTGTCTTTGAATGCTTTGGCTGCAGTCCACTTCTGCCTAGCAGGCTGTCCACAGGGTTGGTTCACAGAGTTGTTTTGATATGAGACCCTACCCGCCAGTTGGGCTATTTTTATATTTCACGTGCCACCACCCATACTGTTGTTTGTTTCCAGTTGGTCATAGAGTGATAGGTTAAGGTTTTTTCACCCAAGATCTCTCTGTATATATGGCAAGAAAATAGAGACATACTATCTTTTATTGCATTTACAACTTCAAAACTTTTAGTGTTTTAGTTGTAAGTGAGTCAAGTAGATTAGACTTGAAGCTGTAAGTGCAATAAAAGATACATCTACTAGGTACTGATTCAGGAGCTTTAAATAAAAATACAGAATTTTCTTTTGTCAAAAAAAGAAAATTATCAAATTTTTGTTTGTAAAGTGATATAATTTGAGAAGAACTAAGGGCTGTGATATAGTGATGATCCATGAATCCCGAATTAATGTTAGACTCTCAAGTCAAAAATGGAAAAAGTAATGCCTAACTCTGACATATGATGAAATAATTTTTGGCAATACAGTTTGTGTAAGATTAGATCAGAATGCCCTTTTGTAGATTCCTTCCTGTAGTTTACAAAATGTCTTTTTCTGCTCAATATGTTTTTTTTTCTTCCCCGAAAGCTCTAATGGATTTTGTGTATCCACATGGCTCCCTGCATTAGAACATTAGGCTGAATGACTGGCAACCGCTGTGTCACTCTGCCCCACGTGTAGCGTTCTGATGACAGAGGGACGGTGCATAATTAAGCCTCTTAAGCCGACTCACTAGGCATCTGATAAACATCTCTTTTGACTGATGAATGACCATTTTCTAGCGATAGAAACTCTACCAAGGGGCTACATAGATGGTCATAATTGTGGCTCAGAATCACCTTTGAGTTATTTAAAGGTTGATTAACATTTTATATATATAATTAACATTTTATATATATATGTGTATACAACCCTCTGTTATAGCTGATCCACAATGCATTGAAACATACACACATATTTATCCCCCTCTGTGAGTGGAATATATGCAGATACTGGCAGAAAACAAGGTTTTGCGCCACAAGTGGAGAACATGAAAATCGAAGAGGATTTTACCTTATTTTGCATCTGAAAACGCAGAGGCATAGCAGCATGTCTTCTGTACCTTAATGACTGTTCCTGTATGGAAATCAAGGCCATTTATTTCATGTTACAGTTTGGTAATAGATGCCACATTAAACAGAACACGAGTAAGAGTTTCAACTTTGAAAACACACATTACCAAAGAGAGAGACTAGGAATATTGTTTTTGCGGCTGGAGTACATCCTTTTAAATGATATACATAATGAGTTTATAATATGCATCTGGGCTACCTCCTCTCTACTTTGATGTCTTCCAAATGGCCCGGGTGTCATCAGCAAAACATGTAGGCACTTTCCTGCCTCATTGACTCCCAAATGTATTTTAAATATCATTCCTGGTAACGCAATTATTTAAAACGCTGAACTAAACACTTACTAATGGGGAAAAAGACAGCCACTTCGATAAATTCATTTCTCATATGGTGGGCATTCGTGTTTTGTATCTTTTTTTTTTCTTTTCCTCTGTGAAGCGGAGGCAACTCTGATGACAAGAAAAAAACAGCAGCAGCGCCGCCTGCCCTCATAGCCCCCTGTGGACATATTGGATCTTTGGTTTCCTAATATTACCCACCAGTAGGTGCCGTTTCAAGTTTTTCTGCTCTGTGGTCAACCACCTTTCTGTCCCCTGGGCAGTAAGAGGCTGGACATCAACAGCAGCCTCTGATGAGAGCCAGCCACTTCATTTATGCAATCATAGGCAATTAGTTCCCTCTGATTATGAGGCCCTTAATGCTATTTTGAGTACTGTGGCACACATTAATACAGGAAGAGATTAAACTACAACCCTCCCACCACACGGAGCAGCCATTTAATATACTGAGAACATAATGAAATGTACACAGTAATTACAGTAATATTAAATGCTAATGGGCTTGCAATTGGAACTGCTCTTAGTTTAAGATGGAGTCGTAGCAACCAAAGAGAGTCGAACGCCATAATAGCACGGAAGTGCTCATTTATCCATCAGGTGCCTCTTAGTTTTATGATTTACATGTGATTTTTCTGTGAGGAGCTTTGAGATGGTGTTGAATTATTGGGTAACTCAGAATTGAAGAGAGCAATTAATTTGCATTTTGAACTGCCAAGAAAAAAAAATTATAGTCAGAAAGTCTCACTTCTACCTCAAACTACTTTATCAGACTTGTATGAAACATACAATGAAGAAGTGTATTAATGTGAATTGGAAGGGAAAGGATTCCTTGTTTTCAAAACTACACATAAAACAAAACATAACATAGCAAAATATGCATAATTGTGTCCAGATCCAATTGAATCATCTTTCACTACATTTACACCATCATGTTTGAACTTTGCTTCCAACAAGTCGTGCAGATATAGAAGATGAATGTATTTTCCCAGGTAATTATTAAGTTAATTATTATTATTATTTGTTCTGTTTTTTTTTTTGTTTGTTTTTTTTTTTTCAAAATGGCCCAAGCTCCATCAGCAATTTTTAAGCCTTGTCAAATTCTTGTCAGGACTTTGATTTGCCCATTCTAACAAATAAAGTTGCTTTGATTTAAGTCACTCAGTAGTGGTTCTGGCTGTATGTTTGGTGTTGCTGCTCTGCTTGACAGTAAACCTCTATTCATGCATCAAATGCTGAAGAAACAAAAGAATCCTTACAGCCATCGCCTTCTACCTTGGTGGGGATGATGTGGTCTGAGTTTTGCGTAGTGCTAGTTTTCCCTATACATTTGTGCTTTGCATGTAGGTCCAAAAGTGAAATTTGGTTCTGGCAATAACAGAAAACAGATTCTTTTTCATGTTTGCTGTGTTACATGTATGACTTGAGGTAAACTTAAGGCAAGACTTTCTGTTGATTTCTTTTTACCACTCTTTAATATTGTCCAGATTTTTAGAGTGCACCATTAATAATTAAATGGTCGCTAGATTTTCTTACCTGAGCTGTGGATCGTCTAATGTTCTGCCGGGTTTCTTGGTCTTCATTATGCTATTTGCTTAATTATGTTATCCAGAAAACCTTTAATCCTGTCACAGACCAAATGTATTTTCACTAAGGTTTAAATTGTACAAAGTGGGACTTCATTTACACTGGATTTACAAAGTCAATTACACTGGATCTTATTGGCGGGTATTAAAGTAAAGAGAACTGAATGCGTTTTAATATCAAATTTTTAAGATTTTTACATATAAAAGATGTTGAAAACCATGTGTCTTTCAATATGATACATGTGTGAAGCGCCTGCGTAATATTAATGTAAAAAATTGTGAGAAAAAGGTATGAATAATTCAGCATTTTTTGCATATATTAGATCACGTTCAGTAAATGAAAAATAAAAGGCTCTAGAAGTTTGCATTCTGGTGTTGCAACAACTCATAGGGTACCATAGAAACATGATAATAGATAATGAGCAACCCTAATTGGCTGCTGGCAATATGAGGAGCTGGTTTCTGATTTACATCTGTGATTATTCTTATTTTAACAGACACATTGACATGTGCCTTGGGAACTTGCTGCTGTTAGAAGATTCTCAGATAAGCAATCAAGGCTAGTTTATTTCATTTGATTGTAAGCATCTGCCGCAGGACCTACACAGACAGCACCTTCTATAAATCGTCTTCAGTTGTCATCACAGTGACGGAAATGTTGGTGAAAACGTTGCGTGAATTTATCGAGGCTTGAATTGAACAGTAACACCGAAACTCATGGAGGCATGATTACTTTTTCTGTACCCTTCCAGCTCGGACCACTCCGCCTATAATGCATCGTATCGGGCCTGTGCAGATTCCAATTGTCTCTCAATGCGCTGATCACCACGCAAATAACCCTCTGTTTCATCATGACAATTGAAAGGTTCATATTTCAACTTAATAGTCCTTTATAACTTTAACCATCTATCACAACCTCATTTCATTGTGGCTGCAGTTAATACGCGCTTCCCTGCCAAGTGGAACATTTTCTAATGATGCACTCTCACATGAAAACAAGGCAAGTCATCCCAAGCTCTGCATCACTCACTAATGCACCCATCCATAATGTGTTCATAGCAGCCTGCCTAAAGCAGACGACGATGACTACCAACTAGGCCGGGCAGGAGAGGGGTGCAAGATGCAAAACCTAAATGGCCGAGATAATCATCGGCAAAGTCGCTGCCATCAGAAGCTATATCACCCTCATGATAACATCAGTAGATTTCATGTCATTAGGTGGAAAACTGAGAAACATCTGAAATGGGTTATCTCAACAATAACAGTCAGTGGTGGGAGTCACACCCAAGTGCGTTATGGCAGTGAGCCTGGCTTTGTGGGATGCTGATAAGTGTTGTCTAATAGGTGTACGTAAAGTCTGATGTAAACAGCATCCTAATTAGAGAGACCTTTATCAGTTCCTCCATTTTATGCAGATTGAGCCGGTGCAAACGCTGCTGTCATTATCTCGTAATCAAGTAGCTATTCACTGTCATCTTTTAAAACCCTGATTAAAATGCATAACAAGGAATCAATGCTGCTTTATTCCCTCTGTTACCTCATAAACAGGCCATCTATTAACTGAATAATGGTCTTTGGCAGTACACATATATAAACTATATAGGTGAAAGGGATTTCAAAAGTCGAGCAACTCAGTATTTCCGCGTTTAGTTTGTCAGTACAGTGTGCAGTTTAAAACATTTGCATGCTGTCAGACAGAAGCCATTTAATACAACTGAATTGAATTTCTCAATTATGAAACCGAACGTAAAGATACAATCGGACTATTTGAAGAAAAATGTTTATAAAAACTGCTTTGATAAAGAAAAGCACAGGCTTTCAAAGATTTTTGAACCCACATGTTTTTACCTATTTCTCAGTTATATAATCACTGGGATGTTTTCTTATCAGATTAGTGGAAGATAAATGTTGTGACCAATACTAAATTGCCAACAATTTATCTGTTTTAAAACATTAACAAGGTCTTGCAACAGTATTAATGCCCTTTGAATATTTTCATATTCTTTTTCATATTTTCATATTTCACTGTTTGCAGTTTGCTTTGACCTATGTGAGGAATGAACCAGACACATGGACTATAATGAGCTTCTTCATCACAGTGAAATTGGCACATATTGCAGAAAACACTGCCTAACCTACTGGTGAAACATCGTGGTAGTAGTATGATGGTAAAGGGATCTTTTGTTTTACAAAGCCACATGGAGACTGTCTTTGACTGCTGAACAGTGGTGCTCCCAATTGCACCACTGTTCAGCACCTCAAAACGAAATAATTTAGAGACAATTTATATTTCAATAAAATATCAAAGAATGAAAGTCACTTTGATGAAGACATTTATAGTTGTACCCAAATAGAAATAATTTATTTTACTTCTGAGTTTTACTCAAATATCTTATTAGTTTGTTACAAATCCAAAAATGTGCCTAAAATATACAGTCACTAGGATGCGATTCTCAATTGAGACATGTCTGTTATAACTCCAGATTCTGTGCACAAATATTGCACATATTGTGATACCTTATGGTTATTAAAAAACATATGCTTTTTTAGAAATAATTTACATAAAATACTGTAGCGATAGCAGCATCTTTGTGAAAAATACAGAAATGGAACATGCTCCTAGAAAAGATTAGGAATCCTCCAGTTTTTCTTCTCCCATATAGTTGCAGTTATAAGTGTGATATTCTAAAAGACAATAGAGGCATCAATGACTGCTGAATTTATTTGTCTGCCTGTCAGTGAGTCTGTTGAAGTCTTTAAATACCTCAGCCACCTGTTTGGTTCTTCACCTGTTCATGATGCTGCGCTCTCAGAGCATCCTCAAACAGGTGCTGCCTTTGATTTCAGATTCATAAGAGCTGATGATTAGGAACACAAGGGGAAGGATTGAAAATTCCTAACTGGATGACAGTTCCCTACCAATTAGGAAAAAAAAAGAAGCTTGTATTTGGTATGGCTAGCAATCAAAAGGCTGTAAAATAAGCTGCGGCAGCGTGATCAGCTGCAGCTACTTAATCAGTGTTGGAAACCTTGATTTTGGACATGTAAACCTCCAACTCCAGAAAAAAAATCAACTTTTTGTCACTAAATAAATGACAAAGCAGCCCTAAACTAGATGGCTGGATCAAAGTATATGAACATTAGGTCCTGCTGGTCTGTTGGCCCCAAAAGAAATTAAATTCCCAAAAGTCACACTAACAGCTGCACATGCACCAAACAAAACACTTAGAAGGCATTTAAAGATAATCACATCTGATTCATGACTATCATGGGAAAACTCTGTGATATGACTGTCAAAGTGTAGAATTATTATAATCTACCGAGACCAAGACTTTTGAAGTTCATCTGAGATGTTCAGATTTGAGAATTAGAAAAGATCTTTACGCTTCGATAAGTGGATGTAGACAATAAATGAAAGTCTTTGTAGTTCGTTTATTTTGTAACACTTAAGTAAAACAATTACATTTTCTAAGTGAACTTGATTGCTTTCTAACTAGAACTGAATTGGTAAGCTCACAACTTTAATCTGCCAAAATGATTGGACTGAATAAACATTTCTGTAAATTTAAACCATTGAGAAGAATTTTGAGATTTTTGTGAATGGTGCCATACAAAGTAAACCAAAAAAATTTAGATTGCGTTTTAACAGTGAGGGATGCAGTTAACTTAAATGTACAAGTATATGTACGGTTGGCTCACAAGTTATGCATAAAACAAGTTGCTGCCAAACGTGAAAAAAAAATCCCAAAAAGGGAAAATTTAAAAAAGGTTATGCAAGAAGATGTGAAACAAGATTGATGCCAATTTAAAATCTATTATAGTGGGGATACCTCCCCCACCCCCCAAAAAAACTTAATTTTAGGCAATTTGCATTTTAAAAACTCCTCACTATAGCGCCTCCATTTTCCCGTACAGAGCCGATGTGAGCCTCCACTGCAGCTTTGTCAGATTATAATGTATACAATGCTGCCACCTAGCGAAGATAATTGCGCCATTTCAGAAATTAAAAATGAGAGAAAAAAGAACAAAAACAAAATGTAGACCGTTTTTTATATGCATTTATTTAGGTGGGGACAAAAAAAAAAAGGAGGGAAAAACAAAAATCACAGAAAACGCAGATTTCAGCTGAAATATTCACTTGGAGCTGGTGTACTTGGTCACCGCCTTGGTGCCCTCGGACACGGCGTGCTTGGCCAGCTCCCCGGGCAGCAGCAGTCTGACGGCGGTCTGCACCTCCCTGCTGGTGATGGTGGAGCGCTTGTTGTACTGAGCCAGACGAGACGCTTCGGTGGCGATTCTCTCGAACAGGTCGTTCACGAAGGAGTTCATTATACTCATGGCACGGCTAGAAATGCCTGTATCCGGATGAACCTGCAGGCAAGTCAAACCAAACAAAACATGTTGAAGCAGTTTAAAAAGACCAACTGTAATTGTTTTTACTTCGCCCACCTGTTTTAGAACTTTATAGATGTACATAGCGTAGGTCTCCCTTCTTTTAGTTTTTCTTTTCACCTTTTTCTCGCTTGAACTCTTGCCTTTCTTTTTTGAAATATCGTTGGTCATTTTTTAAGCGAGCGTTTGGATATTACAGAAACAATTATGCCGAGTTTTACCAAAAGCCGTTTTAATAGCTTGTCTTAATTAGTGACTGATTTAGTGCAGCTGGTTCCATTTCACGACCGACGAGATTCAACAAAACGTTAACGTAATAGTTTCTGAGAGGCCTTGGAGCGTGGGAAGCGCCTTTTGTTACAATATTTCTCAGTTAATGTTTGCTTTTTAACATATACATTTTTAACTTTGCTCATTTATTTATTGACTCAAAAGTAGACAGTGAGCACTGTTAGCCATTTTAAAAATCAAAATCTAAAATTCACTTGCAGTAGGTGCGGTGTAAGTGACACACCAGAGAAGGAAAGGATAGGCAATAAAATGTTTTGCACAGAACAAAACAATCCCAACATAAAACATATTGTAGCCTACACTCAACTTTCCAGGCAGTATAAAGGTTTGGTATTGCACGCACTATTGATGTCCACTTGGTGGCAGACTTGCTGTATTTTTTTCGACTTAATGGGAGACTACTGTTGGACCAATAAATAAATAATGCATGTATTCTAAACATTCTAAATAATCCATTATTTGGTGATTCTACAATTCAAGGTCAGGCCTGAACATTGAGTCTGAGGTTTAAGACTGAAAGCTCACATGTGAGTCAAAAGCTAGAGCCCATGACAAGTGTAATTGTTATTTATTAAATGGTGGAAGAAGCGATATCAAAATGGAAAACATCAGCTTGCACAGAAATCTGGAAGTGCTAAATGATTGTTTTTTTTTTTTTACAGAAACACACTATAGAGTAATCATATGCACACATGTAGTTGATTCAAAATTATTCATACCCCTGGCAGATTTAATGACGCTATCCTAATATTTATCTCTTTTCAAATCTGAACTGGGACTCAGCTGGGACTTAGATTAAATATGCCAAATGTTAAGATTGGCATTTGTGGCTTTATTCAGTATACATACAATTCTTTCCATCCAGTACATTCTATAAGAAAACTCCATTGTTTTCATAATATTTGGTCCTTGTGTGGTAATGTATTATTCAGGTGTCACTTTGCACTAATACACTGCATTATCTGGTGTTCGCTGTCAAGTTTATCTAACTATTCAGGAACTTCTTGCTCAGTTTTACTGTCGGAGTATCTCAGTTTGTAAGCAGCTGTCATTGATTTGAGAGCTGCTGTTTGTGTTCTTAAAGTCCAAGACACACCGGATCCATTTTGGCTTCTGATCCGATGAAAAATCGGATATACGCAGACAATTAAAAGACGTAAAAAGTGAAAAAATGAAACATTATAAATGTGGAACACTAGATGAATTTAATTTAATTTCTTTGTTTGTTCCCATGTTTAGCACTGATGCTAAAAGCCTTTGATGTGTACACAAGGCAACAAATGTTGTTAGTTTTGAAAGATATCTTGTGTGGCAACACTTGTTGCCTTGTGTACACATCAAATGCAAGGCAACACTTCTTTCAGAAGGGCAAAAACATTATTATAGTTTCCTGTTCCTATTATAGTTTGATTTTTTTCCAGTCCAATTGCATTTTCATTACGTGTCCTCTTGATGGCATAGTTGTGCCATAGAAACTGAAGCAGAGAGCATCTCAAACATGTCATCCAGCTTGAATCTTTTTGCTAAGAATTCAATGGAATTTGCATGTGTGCCTTTAAATTAGTAAGTTTTACGTATTCATGAAGTGCTATGCATTCTAGGCTATTTTTGTAGGTTTAGTTCAGCTAAGATGTAATAGTTCAAAATGTACAGTAAGAGTTTGGAAAATATTTTACAAAGCATTAGCCTACAGTCTTTAGAGGTGACAGGTCTTGTCTGCTACAGTTACTGTATGCCAGGAAATTTCAAATGTCGAAATGTGCACTCGACATAACCTTGGGCTAAAATGTAATGAACTGGCTTTAATATGGATTATATGAAGTGGCTTAAAGGCCATAATGCAATTATTTGTACAACCTTGTTTCTTTCCAGTTGTGTTGGGCTTACTCGTGGATTATCAGGGAATGCAGGGGTTTTGCCATAGTGGGCAACAGTGGATGGATGGAGTTTAAAGATTCATGTTTCTGCAGAAAGGACATGTTTTACTTTTGAGGATGTAGCATTAAAGTATATTACATCATTATTTTGAGCAAACTGAAACTTTGTAAGTACATCCAGTTGTTTTTCTAATAACATTTAATTGGGCCCAATTGGGTAACTTCACACTAATGCTACACACGTGGGTGGTAGGGCTGTAGTGATACAATAATCTCACGATACGATACACAATATTCTGCCCGCGATACAATATATATCGCGATATTCAGCAAACGATTCAATTCTATACACTTTTGCGATTTTCTGAAAGATTTTAGAGGGACAGAGTGATTTTGGTGACATTTTGTGACTGTTGTAAAGTTGGATTGAATTAATTTAACTGAAAACTGATTAAAAGCACCAACTACACAATACCTGCTCTGGTTGGACACAGACTTAAAGTCGACAGCTGGACAAAATAAATCAAAGAAGTGGTGAGAAAACATGTTTCTTTTAATTGAAACAGTACAAACTGTAGCTTACATGCATTAGTAAAGT
>CAEGAF010087777.1:0-42507 GCA_903067075.1 Micropoecilia bifurca | reverse complement strand
CACCTTCTTTCATTTCCTTGGAAAAATCTATTTTGCCACGTGATTGCGACTAGTCGACTGGCCCAGAAAAAAGTCATGGCAGAGACAAGAATCGACTAGTCGATTAGTCGACTAATTGGTGCAACCCCTAAATATACATACACATATATGAATGTCTTGTGAAACTGATTTTGGACAACAACTGTTGCATCAAGATTTTGTCAGGTAATAATTCTACATGAGGTGGGGCATCAAAAGATGCTTAAGGTGAATAATAAAAATGATACAGATCACTCCATTTTTTTTCTTTCCTCCAGGGGTGTCCAAAGTCGGTCCTGGAGGGCCGGCATCCTGCATGTTTTAGTTCGCTCCCTGGTTTAGCACACCTGCATCAAATGATGGCTCATTAGAAGGCCTAAGAGGAATATTGACATGCTGAAAAGGTTGTTACCAACACTAGGGACAGAACTAAAACATGCAGGATGCCGGCCCTCCAGGACCGACTTTGGACACCCCTGCATGGTGCTTCTCAATCCCTGTTCTGCATGTTTTAGATGTGTCTCGATTACAAAACAGCTGATTCAAATGATTGCGTGACTATCGAGAACTACAGAGGGCTGATAATCACACAGATTCAGTCGAGGTGTATGGCAGAAGGGAAACACCTAAAACATGCAAAGCAAGGAGGCGTGAGGACCGGACATGAGAAACACTGCTCTAAGAGAACAATGTCCTTTTCTGAAAATAAAGGCCATGTCATAAAGATCTACTTTCCCTAATCATTACTCCTGGTGTAAAAGTCTATTGTCCAGAAATAATGGAAGCCCTTAATTTTTATTTCCAAATGATTTATAATTACTTCCATTGGGAATGTAGCTTAATGGGAAAATTAATGTCAAGGAAATAATTCTCCTGAGATTTTTCATCTCCCTCTCTTCTTTTAAACATCAATTTTAGTCAGGCTTTCAGATGTAATATTGTCATTATAAGTTCAAACATATTCCTCTGTTGTTTTTTTTTTTAACTATTGCTCCGTCTCAGCTTGGCTGTCATCTCAGGTGAGAGACTAATGGAGACTTAGAAGATGAAGGTCGCACCACAGGTTGCCTTCAGCGGCTGCATGGAGCCAATCCTGGAGGCAGAGCCACCGGTGCTAATTGTTTGAAGGAGGGAACCTACTGAAGCCTTCCTCCTCCTCATCTCTTGCTATTAATCTCACTTCATTGTTACTGCTATTGTGTGTGGAGAACCCTGTAGAAGATAAGAGTGATTTGATTGCAGGAACCCAGCTGCTGCTCAATTTGTCTTGGTGGTAAGTAATTTTTTTTTCTAATAGTGAGGGGAAAAAAACATTAATTGAACAATGCAACTGTTGTCAGTATTTTTTTCAAAGGATATCAACTTTAAAACAAGTCAGTTAATGTTGTTTCTGTAGACTTTCATGCATACTGACTCATTCAATACATAGTTTTCCTTTTTGTGGTGTGCAGTGATAATACTTTTAATTCTGTTGTTGGATGCACTCTAATATTACATACAGTTCATTCAAAAGGAGCTCCAGCATTGTATTAAAACAAAAGTGGAAGCATTGCACTAAGCTAAATCGGCTCAATATATTTTAAAGGTAACATGGTAATGTGAAATGTATTTACTCCCGGTGGCCGGATGACACCCCCAGGGCTCTGCCTCCGCTCCCCTGTCCTCCTCCTTTGAGACCCTCCCTGCACCACTGGCAGCTGAGACCCAGGGAGCAGAATTAACAAGCAAATTGAAACAGACTCTAAGCTGTGCGTTTCACATGAGTTGCTGACTAGATGTGATTCAGAGTTGTCTTCTCTTTTCTGTCCACAATGAACTTTTTTAATTTACGGCAGGGCGGCAGATTTCAGAGGCAAAGCGGAAGATGTCCAACAACATGGCCAAGATTGCAGACGCAAGAAAGACGGTGGAGCAGCTGAAGCTGGAGGTCAACATAGAGAGGATGATGGTGAGTGAGCATCTATTGGAGCTACAAACAAAAGTCAATACCTTGAGTACGTCAGCATAAGTCATCGTCGAAGTTATCCCTGTGTGTATGATTTCAGTGACAGGTTTTTGAAATGGCTCACTACCTAAGGTGGTGGCACGAGCAACTGAGAAGCAAAAAATTGAGTTTGAAAGTTTCTTCATTTGGATGGCTGTTCAGCAGTAGGTGGGAAAACATGCAAACACACTTTGGCTGACCAATGATGCTGAAGTTGGTAGCCTACAGCTTCTTATCTGGCACTAAAATGCTGCTGCAGTGTTTTTGAATGAACCCAAACTGAATTTAATCCCTTGTGGTTAAAATCCCCAATACTTAGATTGACCAGACCTGATGATTCCTGAAGGGATAGGTTAACGCTTGTAAATTTTTCTTTCTTTAAAAGAAAAAACACATAAAAAAGCATTTTCATTTTGGTAACCTTAAACTTGGTTAAGTGTAAAACTCACAGAATATAAAGGATCAAATTGAAATGAATAATTCCATTTTGTACAAAGTATTTTTTATGACACCTAGCTAATACTTTGTAGATCTTGAATTTTCTGATAAGTTACATAAAAAGAAAACATTTTTGTCATATACGGTTGTCAGAAAACGATACGTTTTTTTTTTACAGGTAGTATTATGCTTTTAAAGTTTAAACATTCTTTTTTACTAAATCTGCAATCGATATTATATACCAAAACAATTTTAAAATTCAATTGAGCTCAGTTCAGTTTATTGAAAAAGTACTAGTTTACAGCAAATGTCATCAAAAGACACAAGAGAAATATATCAAATTTATAATCCTCATCTCCTGGAATAATCCTGTGAAAAATATTGACAGATTCAAATTAAGACATGTTTTTAAATGTAATACATGTTGCACAATGCTTGATGAAATTAAATGAGTGTCATTCCAATGCAATAAAATGCGTCCAAAAGTGATGTCCTGTCTTTAACAACCTATTTTTTCCACAGATATCTAAAGCAGCAGCAGAGCTGATGTCCTACTGTGAATCTCACGCTAAAGAAGATCCTCTGGTGACTCCTGTCGCTTCATCTGAGAACCCTTTCAGAGAGAAGAAGCTATTCTGTGTCATACTCTAATTCCTTTGTGAAAAGTCAGCAGCATACTTTTTTTGTGTGCATTACTGTATTTCTATTTAAATCAATCTTTAGTGACTTTCCAGATGCAAACGAATGATCGTCATTTCGGCATGTTACAGTGGCAATAAAATTTTATTGAAACGGAGTGCAAAGTTCATTTGAACAGCCAGACACTGTTGCCTTGTGCACACGGTTTACACATTAACCAAATCATATATCTGTGTTTTTTACTGCATGCATGTCATTTCTTCTAAATCTCTCAAAACTGCCTTGGCTATTTTAATTCAGTGCTAACAGTTTTATCAAAAACCAAAAAAGGAAATGCAAATCCAAAGATTTTTAATTACTAGAAACATCTAAATATCTTTTTAAAAAGCTTATGGTTTTGCAAAACCACAAAAACCTGAGTGGGGTTTTCAGGTGGCACGCGCTGCTTTTGTTGTTAAATGAATGCCTGGGTAAACAGACACTGCCTGCCTGGATGTGTCTCAGAGGGATGTGCTTCTGCTCACTGAGGCTGTTGCAAATGAGGGGTGTGGTTTTGTGCTGTGGCAGTACAGGTTAGGGAAGAAACGCAACAGGTGTGGACGGTTTACACAGAGCAGGGAGCTCTCAGTGTGAACCTGACCGGCAGGGAGAACTGAAAGCTTTTTTTGGGGGGATTAAACAGCTGAGAGGAAAAAGGTATGTTTAATTTGGTCATTAAATGTAAAAGGAGATGTTTATCTCAACATTTAGCTCATGTAAAATCAGCTGCTCACCTGATTCTAGGGAACAGGAAATAAGAGTTTGCTCTTCTTTGTGCTTGTCATGCTCAGGTTTCTTGATGCTGGCATTAGAGCAGATGTAGGTAACGCAGAAGTCATGTAGTGTCAAACGAGGTGGATCAGGAAAAACTTGTCTACCTGACTCGGTTAGGTGATTGTACACACCCATAGTGCATGACCAGTATCAAACCTGTGTGTGTATTTAAAAAATATCTGTGAAGACTGACTTGCTTCCATTGTTTTATAGAAACTGGAGTACGTTAGTCTGGAATCTTGTTTTAATTAATTTTTTCAGCTCTGCCTATAAAGCAAAAAAAAAAAAGTGAGATTTGAATGCCAGTTTTGCAAGACAAATAAGAGACTATCCTGTCGGTAAATAAACTCTTCCTGTTTGGGTTGGATGCAGGATATTCCTGACTCTGTTTATAAATTAAACACCTGTTCTATGACATTACACATCTGAGGAATGTGGGTTTCCCATTGCCAGATGCTGTCGTTTAAGCAGGTTAGCGAGTTTCATAACTTAATATCTCCAAGCTGAACGGTTTTTATGGCAGAGGAGATAACCCGACCTAAATAATAAGAATAAAAAGCCTGTTGTGTGTTTGTGTGTGACATGACTAAGCAAACTTACATTTCTTTTGTTTTCAGGCCAAACAATGGCCAACTTTGGAGGACACGCTATACCAGGCACTTTTTTCCTGTTGTATGGCTTCTGGCTTACAGTGAAGCATGTCCTGCAACATTACTGGAGGTCGAGCCAACCCAAAGGAAGACAAGCCATGCCTCCTTTCTTAAGGAGGATGGAATACGTTGAAGGAGGATTCAAAATCTTTGCATCATTTGTCGGTCAGTTTCCCTTCAAACCCACGTTTCCCTTGTTTCCCTTGAACCTTTGCTATGCAAACACGAAGGATGTATTTTATTTGGATTTTATGTGACAGAACAACATGAAGCTGCACGGAAACAAAATCTACAAATCCTGGTATTTGTTTTCAACCAATTTGTGGCAATTACAGCTGCAGTTGTTTTGGAATTAATAGTTTTGCCCCCTTCATTTTTGCAAAATAGACCAGTGAGATAGATGGGTGGAGAATATTCTAGTTCATAAATATGTAGTGTTCACTTTTACACAGCCATCAGTCTACAAAGTCCACATTTGTTAAATGCAACAAGAAGAGTTACATCAGAACATTCTTTGACCTGCAGTTCCTCCTTACGTGGAAAAGGCTCCTTGACTGCTTTAATTTTTTGATTTAAAAGTGAAGAGGACTAAGTTGAGTATTGTTTGGAAAAATAAAAATAAAAGGTTGAAAACCAAGAATCACTTTCCTGCACCTGGGATACAATGTTGGTCGGTTTGTAACATCATATCCCACGTGGTGAAACTTGCGGTTTCCTCCATCACAAAATGCTACATCGCCCCTTCATCTGATTTGCATGTTGTTTTGACTGTGACAGGTATGATGGTGGAGCAGTTTGTTGTGGACGGCCCACACGCCCGCCTCTATGATCGGGAGAACTCCTCATGGGTCAAGCTGATGAACTGGCAGCACAGCACCATGTATTTGTTCTTTGGGATCTCAGGAATAGTGCTGATTGCCAGCGTAAGAACCAAACAGGTGCCGGTTGGTGCCGACCGCCTTGCTCTCTCTTTGGCTCTTTTTGTTGAAGGTAAATAACTTTCTTTTTTTTCTTTTCTTTGCTTTTCATTGCTCGTCTCTCCGATGTGTGTTATACGATTTCATTTGGATCACCCAGGATTCCTCTTCTTGTACCATGTCCACGGCCGGGAGCCCCTGGATGCTCATGTCCACACCCTGCTGCTGTATGCCGTCTTCGCCGGATCAGCCAGCACCATGCTGGAGGTCTTCATAAGAAACAACTTCCTTCTGGAGCTTTTCAAGGCAGACATGTTCGTCCTGCAGGGCTCTTGGTTCTACCAGGTGATCCGAGAAAGGAGATTTTATCTTGTCTGACTATTTGTGTTATGTAGCGTCCATCTTATCTTGCTGACTTACAGGGAATTTGAAAAAGTATTCACACGCCTAGAACTTTTCGACAGTTTTTTTAAAGCATATTTGACTCTGACTTGACTTTAGTGATTTTTGCAAAGACAAATAGGCAAGAATGGTAGTGTGTAAATGTTCAAAGAACCTGGAGACCAAGACGAAAGATAATTCTGACATACCAACTTACTGGTGCTGAAGACTTTTCACTTTAATTTGTAAAGGGGAGAAAAAAAGTCCTTTTACAAACAAAAGGTTTGTAAAGCTACATATTTTAAAGCTACATACTGTACATATAAAGTATGTAGCTTCAACATGACAAAACACAAGAAAGGTCAATGGTTACAGACACGATTGTAAGACACTGTAGATCAGTGATGAGCTATAAAGAGCTACATGAGGCCTCTCAGTACCATGATATTACTTCTAGAAGAACTAGAAGGTGTTCATTCAAAAAGTGAAAACAAATTATATGTTTTAAGATGTTTTTCACCCCAAACAATCAGTTTTTGTGGCAGGTTAGTACTTAAAACATTTCTCAACGTAGACTGGACTGAAATGCAAAAAAACTCAAGAGCGGAATACAGACGATTCTAATCAAATTCTAATTTTGCCTCTAGCCTAACCAAATATGACTTGTAAATGTTGTCTTATTGGCTCCTTTTGTTGTTCCAGGTTGGAGTTGTTCTTTACCCTTTAAATGGAGACAAGTGGGACCTGAAGCAACATGACAACATGATGTTCGTCACGATGTGCTTCTGCTGGCATTTGGTGCTGTCTCTATTTTTGGTCTCTTTCACCGCCTCCATAGTTTGGTTGTAAGTATCTCATCGATCAACCTTTTCAGGATTTAAAACGGTGAATAGTTAATAGTGGCCACAGATTAGAACAGAATAAAGTATTTGGAATACACTTAATTTTTTTTGATGATTTCCTCAGTTTTTTTTTAAACAGATGAATAACATCTATGCGTCTCTTTTTATCAAAAATATTTTCAGATTTCTGCCTTAAATTCTATATCAGTCTTATGATCATATTGATCATAAGAAGACGCTATAAGTGGGGCTCTAAGTTAATATCAACATTAAACGGGGCTGGAATGCAGCAAGAAAATGACTTCGATTACATCAGCGCAGAAAATACTTGAACAATGGCAGGAATGGGCAGAGTGTTTACAAAGTTGTTTGTGGAAACAAAGACCAGTGGATCATTTTTTCCCCACACACAGTAGTGGTATTCAGTGCTGTGAAATGCTATTTTTCCACTTGCAGATTTCTTCTGTTTTTGCTTTTGCTCACACTCAAAAGCTTCACATTAAACATATTTTCTTAGGAGACGCATCAAATGTTTACAATAACAATGTCATTACATCACTGTTGCAGGAAGTTTGGCACATTCTTATTTGCTGTTGTCCTTTTGGTTGTTGAGCTATAACCCAGATTCACTTGAGCTTAAAGCCACAAAGTGGCAGCCAAAGATTCTCCCTGAGTGTTTTCTGCTGGAGAAAAGACTATAATTAACTCTGTTGATTATATATCACTTTTCTTATAAGGTCAGGTTGGTTTTGGAATCTTCTATCCTTTTAAACTTACCAAACAAATTATACTTCACAAAGGTATGTGTCTAATTTTGATTCTGAATCATCTTCAGATAGATTTAGATCAAATTAAGTTTCTGTCTGTTGAATGATTATGATTTACAGCGGATGAAAACTCCCAACACATCATATAAAGACTGCTGACTTGACAGATATCCAGTAGACAGTCACTTTAATTTGAATGAGAAGTTCTACAAAGAGGATAAATAAGTTATTTGCTAAATAATAAGCCTGAATGCTACATTCAATGTATTAATATAAAGTTGAGTGGAAGGACAAAGTTTGGTACAAAAAGGCAAATCACTACCTACAGTCAGTCTGCACTGACAAAATCCAAGAAAAAAAAGGACACTTAGTTTTTACCATATATGTGCACTTTTAGAGTTTCTAAAGTAAAATTAATGCTTGCTATAGTTTGGTAATCAGGTCTTGGGAATAAATCTGATTATGTTTAAATTAAACTCCAGAAAGTGTTAAATGTATAATTTCCTCTCAGTTTGAGTGACTTATTTAGAATCTTAAAATGTGATTTTTTTTAAAATTAGGGGATTGTTTCTTTTACACTAAAAATCAATTTGCTTAGAGCTGCTTTTGATCAATAACTGGTGTATCATTAACTAGTCACTTTCAACCTGCCACTGCTTCCTCTTACTTTTACTTTGCCACTACTATGGCAAAGTAAAATCATGTAAAGCGCTTTGAATTGCCTCGTTGCTGAAGATTTTATAAACTGCCTTGCCTTTATCTTTGTTCCAACAGAACCATAACAAGATTCTCAGCTAAAGGACGGGATGTAGAGATCGGAATGCGAAACACTTCCTCTAAAACCAGCTCTCAGAAAGCTTTACTTGAAGAGTCGGATGAAGAGTAAAACGCTGGTTACTGCTGTCTCCATTTTCTGTTTAAAATCAAAATTTCATTTCATTAATAAGCTTTATCTTTTTGAAATAAAAGTAAGACAAATCAAGATATTAGTGTGGTTTATTTGTTCTTTAGTAAAAAAGATTTTTAAAAAAGAAACAGAAAACCATGAAACAATATGATCCGTTTTTAAATACATCACCTTGTAAGGGAACACAAATCACAACATTCAAATAAATCCAGCCACATCTGATTTATGACATTTTCAAATGGCAAACTCATTCAACAGCAAATGTCTGGAAATCAAAGGGTTTATCGTTTTAATCACTGCTTCCAAATAATTTACACTAACAACGTGGAGATCGTAAAGGAGAAAACATTTCATTAAATACCTTAAATATGTCAACACAAACAGAAAACATGTCAACCTCATACAAAGCCTCAGTAACGCGTATCGCTGGTCGGGTCATTGCTGAGTAGAGGGTGGAGGATCCGGGGTACATTTAGGTGACGGTGCTGTCGTGACGACCACTGTTGAAACGGGTTTGGGGGAACCGGCTCCCACATGCTGGAGCTGCTGAGTCGGGACCGTTTGGATCCGAACCTGAGGAGATTTGACTTGGTGAATGTAAGTGAATCGCGTTCAGATTCAAAGCATACGGCATGAATGCGTTTTGCAAGCTTTTGATGTGCGTGTCGACATACGGCTACCTTGACTAGTTGTCATAGCAATTTGATATGTTCAGTTGGCACATAATCTTTATCAATAAAAAATGTTTTTCTTAAACTTGCATGTTAGTGGGGAACACATCTCTTGTGTTTAGGTGCTACCTGATATAGAAGAGTTCGGCTCCAGTCATTTGTTAGAATTATTCTAGCTGTACATAAATAATAATAAAAACAGAATCACAGTGAATAGAGCGTCTTTATACTTCAATGTTTCAGATAAACCATCAAGATTTTATGAGCAGTAGTTGTGTGAAGTACTGGAGTATTTCATGCCAGGTGACAATAAGCAGAGGTTTGGACATGATGAGCCACTCAAGACAAAGTCATCAAGTTATTTTTAATGATCCTGAATGCCTCTTTGCTACACTTCCCATAAAATAAAAGTTTAAGGAGAATTTTAAACTAAAAAAAGTTATTTGTCTTTTCCAGTCATTGCACATTAATGATAGCACATTATTTTTACTTACTTACTTGCACAATGTTAATGGATAAAATGGAATCCAAGCTAATCAAATAATACTTTTACATTCATAAATGCCAGATTTAGATAAAATAAGAATTGAAAACAAAAAAAGGAAAAATAAGCTCCTTAATATAATAAATTTTTCAAAAACATCTGTTGATGGATTAATAATGAAATTTTCTTTTTATTTATTAGCGATGACAACATTCTCCATAATGTGCAAACAACAATGTCATTGTGTTTCATGGCCCCTACTGACCTGTGTTGCCTGGCCTTGCTGCTGAAGCTGCTGGAATTGTTGTGCGGTGACGAAGCTGACCGGCTTGTTCCCCGCTATTAGCTTTGTGCCTGCAGGCACCGTGGTCAGGATGATGTTCCTGCCCAGGCTGCTGATACTGCTCAGGGAACAAAACAAGTCATGTTAGGAATAAAATATAAAGAGAAAAAAATTCAGGCTGAAGAAATTTTTTTTTAATTTTAATTTAATTTCAATAAGAATCACCACTAAACAGACTCACTTTGTATTGAGGTTCCCTTTGACTATCGGAGTCGTCACCACACTCTTGCTCTTCAGGGGTTGGTTGAGGACAGAGTGCACAGTGATCCGTGCAGGTAGCTTTCCCTACCGATTGCAATCACAGAAAAGAAAATATTAACCCCCCACCCCCGGGTCAGCTGGGTGGATCATTTAAAATACGTGCTACTGAAGAAATCAATAACTCTGAGCAAGATTAGCATTTGCAGTAAGAGTCCCTGTGCATTATAATTAAATGTAATCAGAGATCATCTCAGGTCCTAACAGCTCAGGTTTCAGTGCAAGTAATGTTCAAAACATTGGCGATGAGATTTCTATAGTTGAGATGAAACAAAATATCTTAAAGAAAAAACAGAAAAAAAATTGGTAGCTCTCTTTGAGAATTACTCCATTCTTCTAAAATGTGATTATACGACTCCTCCTTTTACAGCTGTGGCCAAAAGCTTTTCAATAAAAACCTTTTTAAACTGAAGTTTAACTTGGCTCCCTTCATAAAAAGATGAAGCACCGAATCGGTAAAGTTGGTGGGTGGGGGAAAAAAAATGCTCAAAACATTTGGCCCTAATTACAAAAGTATTCAAACACTTTTACACATTTCAAAAGACAAATGTAAGTCATTTATTTTTTTTGCGTGACTGAGAAACACAATTTGTGAAGAGGAATGAAAGTGATACAAGATTTTAAATTTCTTTGCCAAACAAGAATCTGAAAAGTGCGGTGCTTTGGGCATTCTTTTAGAAAATGAAATTTGATTTTGGGGTATCAAAGTGAAGAAAGCACAACGGCACTTCTCATTACACTTCAGATTTTAATTTGTAAGAGAACAAGCTAACAAAAAAAACTGAAAATTGTGTGTCCTTTTCCATCCCTTCCACAATGACGCTGTACTTTCGTTGGCTTTTCACATTAAATTCCTATAAAACACACTGAAGTTTGTGACATGTTTAAGGATTTTGAACACTTTAGAACCTTTTGGTGAAAGACCTACGGTTTTACCTTCAGACGGACATTATCTTACCGTTTGTGTTGTAACAACCGAAGCAGGGACTTGTCTCACAGTCGCCGTCGCTGCTCCCAATGACAGCGGTGAACCGGAGGCTGCGGGAGCCACGGTGATGCCTTTCGCTCCGGCCACGACGCTTGCTGCCATGGTCACTATGTTGCCACATGTAGACGCTACTAGTGGTTTGCTGCCACTGGCGGTCGTCATGGTGATGGTCTGACCCTGCTTCTGGGGAATGACCCCAAGGCCAGGCATTATGCGGATGGTTGCGCTGCCCTTGTCTGGAGACGCCACGGTGGAGAAGGTCCTGGACTTTTGGTCGGCCACGCTGACGGCCAAAGTTGGCATCAGCCTTATGGCTGTGTCTCCTCCGGTCTTCAGCAAGGTGGAGGCGACGGAGCCCGACTTAGCCGTCTGCGCTTCCGCGGTGCTGGGTGGCATAGCGGAGGCAGGCGACGGTGAAGGGTGAGGCGGCGCTACGTGCAACGTGGCCGATATGCTCTTGCTGCCGGCGGCGGCTCCGCCCAGGAAGTCGGAGGTGAGCTTTACAGTCGCGACCGGAGATTTGGCGAGAGTGGCCATCATGTCTGGGGTTATCCGCAGCACCGTTTGGCCTTTGGCGTCGGTGGTGATGGAGGATGGGGGGAGGCGGAGGACGTCTTTACCCTGGATACGCAAGTTTGTTGCAGTTATTGGAATTCCTCCTCCACCTGGTGTCTTCATTCCCAGCTGCCCAGTGATGGAAACCTGAAGCAGCAGCGGATAAAACTTTAACTCAGAATTGTTTTTTTTTTTAAGGTATATGGATTTTGGTTTCATAACCAGCATTTTTAATCAAAACGTCAGCCTCGCATGCCGGGATAAAATTCTTCACCTGTTTGATGTTCGGGGACGTGACGCCTTGCAGCACAGCCGGAGGAGCGGGGTTGTTAGCGGGGCTACCTGGAGATCCGGTCTGAGGTTTGGTCACATTAAGAGCCGACACAGAGAGGCTGGTTGGAACCTGGACAGGACTGTTACCAGATGGACTTCTTAGAGGCACAGAAACAACAGCCTATTGGACAAAAGAAAAAAATATATATATATTTGTACTGTTTAAAATAAAAGTACAGCTTCATTATTTGTGTTTATGTTCCTGGAATGTCACTGTCTTTTGTCACGGTACAGTTAATAACTTCAAGGTGTTTTATTGGTATTGATCAGACAGATTGAAGAGGACATTAACTCATCACTGGTCTTCATGTTCATGTTCTCTAACAAACGTCTTTGCAGGTTGCTGGACTGGCTGGGATTAACTCTTTTTTTCTAAATCTGTCTCCATTACTTTTTAAATAAACCCAAAGCAATTTCTAATAAAGTCGTACATATACGTCAAGTGAAGAATCTCATCAAACTCTGCAATGCTTCGCTTGTGAAAGTAAATTTGTCGAGCCTTACCTTGGCACAAGGACAACAATTCTGAGTGTCATGCTGCCAGGCGGGACACAAAAAAGCACAACACCCTTGGTGACAGATGTAGGGACCAAACTGCTGAGTTTAGCAATCACAGTTTGTACTTGCTTGTAATTCAGATCAGATCAGTTCCTAAAATAGCTCTACCCAAGACTGACGATGCTTAAATGGTGCTTTATAGATGCAAGTAGGTGAAGATCCGCCTGTGTGTACGTATAACTATAGAGATATAGATAATACTGCCTGTTGTGTAACAAACAGTGTCTGCAGAAATCTGGTGTTCATTTTAACAGAAACTACAGTTCTCTTTCGCTCAGATCTGCATGATATAGTTTCAAGTAATTCACTCAAATAAATTTTTTATAAGGGATTTAACCTGCTTTGTTTCCTTTTCAAAACGTAAAAAAAACCGTGAGCCAAGCAGTTTACCCTCTGTGTTTACCGTACCTGTGAAATGCCCTTGGCTGCCACGGACACAGGCATCCGGATCTGGTGCGAAGTCTGATGCACCAGAGTGGCCGGCTGACCGGCCGCCGATGGACCCAGACCGCCGGGCTGAGCGGAAACTACCCGGACCTGAGGGAGGGAGCCTGCCGCCAGGTGGCTCACTATCCGAGCTGCCTGCTGGGAAGTTACCGGCTGGGAGGCCGGCGGACAAACCGGACTCGTGGGTAGGATCGTTCCCAGCTGAGGCAGCGGTGGAGGAGAGACGAGGAGAACTCTGCCAGAGAGAGAAGAAGAAGAAGAAAAAGATGCACACTCAAACCGGACAGATGAAATCAAAGTACTGAGCAAAAGAAAAGCTTCGGTCCGACTGACCCCGGGCTGGTTTTGAGCGTGTCTGGAACTCCGGTCTTTGTTGGTGTGGTAGCAGAGAGAGGCAGAGGTGATTTGGGGGTCCCGGGAGTGTTTGGGGTGGGAGTCGTTGGGACTGGAGACATGGAGTTACAGCCCAAGTCCAGTCCGGCTTCCAGAGATCCGGGTGTTTTGCTGCTTCCATCTTTACTTCCAGACTTCTACAATATGAATGCAAATATGACCTTTTTTTGTAACTAAAAGCAAAAACACTAAATCATTTAGTCAAACCAAGGCACCAAATGATAAAACGTCCCTTGGACTTTTTCCACATTGCAAACTTCAATTGCTTCAATAGGTTTTATGTGTTAGGCCGACAAAAAGCGATCCAAAGCTCAGGTGGGAGAATTGTTAGTCATTCACTTCACAAATACAGCTTTAGTGAAGAAGAGGCAAGAATATAACTACTATTGAAAGAAGTCCTGTTTGGAGTTTCTGCCAAAGTGGAATAAGGCGCTCTGCTCAGATGAGAGCTAGTTTTTTGGTTCAATGCGTGACGATAAACTAACACCACACATCGTCCCTTTGGTGAAACACAGCAGTGGGAGAATCATGCTGTGGGGATAATCTTCTTCAGCAGAAACAGAGAGGCTGGTAAGTTGACAGCAATCATGATTGCTGGTTTCCCAGTCATGCTGGTAAATCAAGTAACATCTCGATAAAACCACCGAAAACCTAGAAATTGCCATTATGAAAAAGTGCTTATTTTCCCAACAGTGGGTCAAGTCAAAAAAGTAGCTACTTAAGAGTGAAAAACCAGAAGCAGACCATTTTTACTTAATACATTTTGGACAGTGAACTCACCGGTTTCGATGCTGGTTTGGGTTTTTGCTGCTGAGCTTTTCTTGCCTTTGCAGCCGCAGCTTGAGCCTGATGGATCCTCTCTAAATGAAGCAGAGAACATTACAGCCTCACACTGATTTGAGCTCAGGAAAAAGAAATGACTAAAACTTGTACACCAATCTGGTAAATAGCATTATAAAAAGCAAAATACACAGTAAACAATAACTTTCAATTTTCAAAATTGTACTAGTTATGTGTTTTTCTAGAGCAGTTTCCTGCTTACCAAACTCTTCCTGACTGCGGTGGCGGTGCAGGTAAATCCACAGCTTGCGGCCGATGTCGTACTTCACACAGGGATCCTTCTCATAGTGAAGTCTGTCCAGAGCCCCGCTGACAACTGTGTTCACCTATAGGGAAGAAAAGCTGTCTATTAACAAACGTCTAATGCAAAGTCAGCATCCTTGTCTGCAAAGTGAACAAATAATGTATGTAAACCCGCAAACCCTGATATTACTCAAACAAAAGGCAGGATAATAAAGGAAAACAATCGCAGTACTTGTGCACTTGTGACATCTGGAGCAAGGAACTGCGAATCTTTTAAAAGTTCACAGATTTCCGCCCTTGTTCCCTCTCCATTGGGTAACCGGGCAGCTGCATCCCGAACTGGGGAAAAAAAAAAATAGATGCAGGATTAGTTTTCAATAATGTTCTTTAAAAAATAAAATAAACAGCATACTGCTGCTGCATGATAACAAAAGATATCTAACCCAGAGAGAGGATGGTGACGTATGGTGGTCGATCCGAGCGAAGCAGTGTGTGTTCTCTGGCTTTATTTAAGGACATTTCCTTATCAAACACGCCTTTAACTGGCCCCACCACGGACTCGAAGCCGTGCATCCTGAAGGTAAAGGCTTTGTGAGGCTGGTTATATCGCTGCTGCTCCTAAGGCACAAAACATAAAATTTAGAGAGCTTACGTCAAGATTAGGTGTGAAATTGTGTAAATACTGCAGCAGCAAGCACAAACCTGAACTTGAAACACCTGTTTCTCGTCTCCAGTGCTCGGCCGCACCACATAATCGGTTGAACTGCAATAGTAAAGGCAATAAACAGTTGTTTTGATGCTGGAAAAAAAAAACAACCCACGAAATAAGGTAACATGTTTAAAAGCTCACAGTTTGGGAGTGGAGCACGTAAGCTCCAACAGGTCTTCATTTTCTGTCTGTACAGAAAAGTAACAATAATAAAAAAAAGAAACAGTGTTATACAAAGTGAAAATCTGAAAATCATAACAGTACTTGAAACTAAAACAACTTTGTACAACTTTGACAATGAAGTCTTTGGAGTCCAGCCAGAGTTGACAGAGCGCACTGAGGTCCTTTTCTGTGTCCTGAGTGGGACCTGAAAGAAACCACTGGTTTCAATCCAAACCTTCTGGACACAGAACACAACCATAAAAAAGGTAAGACATTGACCGAGCCGTCTCACCGATCCATCTCCACTGCTGAAATTCATCAACAAACTCCACAAACGGAGAAAAGCCACTAGGTAGCGCCATCATGCCATCTGATCAACAAAAAAGTGAGAAATTTGACTTCTTACATGCCAGTCAGAAGTTCAAATACCGGCACATTGATCAAGGACAAAGTCGTTTTGCAATAGGAGAGTTGTTGGTTCAATTCCAGCAACATAAAAATTTAAGAAACTTCCACCTTTAAAATCAACACATACTGAAACTCGCAGTGTCCAACAAATCAAATGTCTCCTGGAGAAAAGTGCTATTGTTACATACTAATTAGACCAGGTTTTAAAAGACCTGTTGATTTTAACCCCGCGTGAATTAAAAAAATCCACTAAAAAGCAAAAGTTTTAAACTTTCGTCTTTAAAACCGCTGTTCATGATGGGAGAAATAAGGCTTAAAATAAAACTTAGTGCAAAACTTATCATTTCAGCTCCAATGTTGATTGTAGTTTACCTTTAGTCTCTCCTGCAAGAAACTGCAGAGCTTGAAGAAGTAGATCTGACCAGCAGGAGGCAGATGGAAACCAGGTGTTGAGCGAACTGGCTGGAGAGGACTGCCAAGTCTGAACCTTTTCCTCCAACTGAGAGATCAAAACATATTAGCTATGCGGTGACACAATTGCTCATATTTCCTTTTAAAGTGGCACTTTAACATGAAGACATACCGTCAGGGTACTGACAGGGCCCTCTGATCTGAAGATGTTTTCCAACAAGCTGAAGAAACTGGCGGTTATTTCCTCAACTGCAACAGGGCTGCTTTGAGCTTCCTCCACAATTCTGCAACATTAATAATAATAATAATAAACAATCCAAGACTCAGATTCAAAGATTCAAAGCAACAGTTAAAAGCTTCAGGACGATGGTCTTGAGGAAGTAGACTCACTCCTCCTTGATGTTGGCGAGAGGCGTGGAAGGCGCCTCTGGCAAAGAGTTGATGATATTGACTGGCGGGACTGAGCAGGAGTCTGAAGGAGTCAGAATTTCACAAGGATCCTCAGATTCCACTTTTATTGCCTTCAGTCTCTTCTTCTTTCTCTCATCTCTCATCTTCTTCTTGGGAAGCAGCAGATCAAAAAGTGCTGGATGATAAAAATAAATAAATAAATAAATAAAAGTGAGGTCAGGTCTGAGTGAAAATCCTAAAGGAAGAGCAGTTTACTTCAAGCAGATTTACTTACGCAAAGCTCCCTTCCGACCAATATTTGCTCTTGAGAGAACGTCTCCAAGGTGGATATCAGAGGTTATCAAGTCTGGATGATCCTTACGACACCAAAATAGTCACAACATACACAAGGAATGTTTAAATCCTACACATTTTTCTTCACAAATCATAACTTACTGGCTGGCGTTTCCTTTTCTCACGATGGTGATGCAGCATGACCTTTAAATCCATTTCTCCCAATTCTACTTTTTCTGTAAAAAGAAAAACAATATCTTGAACACTGGGTGACGCATTTTTGGCTTAAAGCAATGTGGTCACCTTTAAGGCCAAAATTCACTGACCTGAAATCTTCATGTCGGGTGTAGAGAGGCTAGGAAGAACTCTGAGAGAGACAGTAGGAGTGGGAGAGGAGGGAGACTGAGGGGCTGGATTCCACACTGACGTATCTGAGACACATGGTGGAGGAAAACAGAAATGTGATGGTCAACAAAATATTTTATTACCATATAAATTTCCTGCTGTTTGGGTGTTTTCAGTTTATGAAATAAGAGATCAAAATTCAGTTTAATTGTATTGAGCACTCAGGTGACAACCTTCCTACAAAGTTTTGAAAATATTTTCAGATTCAAATTTCCGGAGTTACCTCTTTTTAGCATTTTTCAAAGCAGAAATCAAAAAGTTCTCAATACATTTATGGCAGAAATTTCTATGAATGGGTGGATACAGACAGACGGACGGATGGGCGGACGGATATACAGATGTGTTAATGAACAGGCGAAGAAATTGATAGAATAAAATTTTTTGGAGAGTTGGATTAGGAAAAAATAAAGAAACTACATTTTTTTCTACGCTGTTTCTGTTCTCATACTTATTCCTACACACATTTCAACTTATATACAGGGAAATACTGTCTGCAGCGATAGAGCTCAAACAAAAGACAGACCTTCATCATCAGAGGAAGCATTGCTGTCCTCACACTCAGCTTTGACCTCCTTCAGGATGCGGCTCAGTCTTCTTCTCACTCTCGACTCGCGTGTTTCAGCCTGAGTCCTGTTTGGCAGCCGTCGTTTAGGTGGAGAGTCCAGACCGTTCTGAACTGTGAAGTCGAGCAGCTCCTTTTTTAAAGACAACAAAAAGACTTGTAAGCCAAAGAAATAAGATATGAGCAAAATGCAAATAAATTGTTACTATGCAAAAATAAATATCTGTACCTTTCTGGAAACAAGAATCTGCTTCAAGAGTCTGTGGTAATACTGCTGAAGGGAATGCAGCTGGCGCTTCCTTTGGGATTTGGCACACAACTGTCTGTGCTTGACCACCTCTGGATTGAAGTAACCATCTAGATGAAGAAGATCAGGATTGTAATCAGCAAGCGCAGTAAAAGTTCACTCAGTTACATTTCAACAGAGATGTGGCAGGTAGATTTCGTTCAGTGTACATTTTTAATTAAGTCATGGTAACCTTTTGTTATATACACTCAAGATTTCCAAAATTAAATGGAAAGCAAAGCATAGTTTATAACCAAAAAATATTCAAAATTTGTCTGAAAAATTTGAGTATTTATGACCACAGACAATTATTTGTCTTCAAAATATTAAAGCACCTCTGAACATCCTCTGTGCAAGATGGAGTGGATTTCCAAAGTTAAAGTTGGTGTTGCTGAACAACTCCCTGATGGTGCGATCCTGCTCCTCTGTGTTGTTGTCAGGAAACTGTGGTAGAAACTGTTGAAGATGTTGTCTTTGGGAGTCTGTCAGCACTTCATCCCAGGTGTTTTCACTCAGCACAGAGAAAAAAATGTCAGGCTATGGAAAAAGGAAACAAAAATCAGCATGCTTGCAAAAGCACAAATATCATCTGCAAATGTGCTCCAGGTTCTAGAAATCCAAAATCTTACATCCTCCAGCAGATCCTCTGGGAGGTCCACCTTACAGTTCCCAAGCAAACATTCCTCTGTGATTTGTCTTCCGTCTTCCTCTTTAGGCTCCAGAGGGTCTGTCAGCATGTGTTCAAGCGGATCCATCCCTCTCTGCACCAAGCTTCAAACAGAAAAATACAAGGTCTTTCTGATCTTCCTCCTTCTTTGCCTTCTGTAACTAACCGTTCACTGTTTCTACCTGCGAACGTTCATGGGTTTACAACGAGGTGTAGAATAATTTATCAAAACTCAAAGCTCTCCAATGTCAGAGTAGTTTGCGGGAATCATAGCAATACTTTCCGAAATAAAGTTAAGATAACATCATGTTCTCCAGCTAATCTGACTGATAATAGTGACCTAGCAGCACAGATATAAGCTAACCTTAACTTTAAAAAAACACACAACGCTCACGTTTTAACTTTACCAGTTAGCACAGGCATGATTTCGTTTAGTGTACATTTTTAATTAAGTGAAATGTAATAGATAAGCGAAAAGAGAAAGTAAATCTGTCTTACCTTATAACGTTTGTTTTTGAAATAATGGGGAACTATTTCCTTGTTGCACTCTTTTTTTTGTTCTACTGGAAATGGATGCTAAACTGCCCGCTGCTGCCCCCAGGAGGAAATTGACTGTAAAGACATGCGTTCATTTCCACACGAAATGTAATAAGATAAAACAGTAGTTTGTCGCTGTAAAATATTTAGCGGTCTGTTAATCTGTTCATTAGTATTTTAATATTGTTCTTATTATTTTCGACGCCATCAAATATAAACTTTACTAAAACCATTTAACAAAATGATGTTCCTAGATAGCTGTGTATTTTTTTTAATTTAAAAAGTATTTGACATTTCTTTAAATTGCTGCACAAGCCTATATGATATTTCACACTTTTACTTTTTATCCAGCACCCTCTTCAGCACCTCTTCTAGACTACAGCTCCTGGAATTCACAGTCTGGCTCCAAAATGGCGGATAAAGTTTTTATGGTTAGTAGCTTCTTCTCCATCAACACTCTGCAGCGACAGTGCGAGAGGTGTATTTCTACAGATGGCTACAGGGAAAAGGGAGATGACGTTGAGTTTTTCACAGATGTCTCATGCTATATAGTCACGACATATGTTATAAAAGTTTTATACTACAGCTTTAAATCGACTTACCCAGAAAAAAGTTCTAAATATGAACTTGAGTGTATACAACACAACGTGGTCACCATAAACTACAACTATTTTTTTTATTACAAAGTAGTGACGTTCTTCAATATTGTATAGCGTTACACATACACTGGGACAGAAATGCTATCTTGGGCTACACGCCATAAATGGAAAAAAATTATTATTATTTTTTTTGGTCCTCCAAAGTGAAAGAAGATTGTGATGCTCTAACATCACCTGTTGTCTGTCTGTGCACACCATTGATTCTGTATTCCTTGTGCCTTATGAAGAAACACATTCTCACAGCATGATGCTGCCATCGCCATGTAACAGGATATATTCCACAAAATTTTCTTCTTTGCCATCAGAAATTAGTAGAAGGTCAAATGACAATTCAACTTCAAACCGAATTAAAATATTTTTGAAAAAAAGAAAATAAATAAATTAGTAATTGCATTGTATTAAATTAAAAAAATAGTATTACAACAAGTCAAAAATATTGGTATCTCTCATGTTGTGAAGGTAAGTCATGTGAGTTTGTCAGTTTGCTCCACCTCTGTGATGCTGTTTCTGAACAGCTGTGAATAATGAACAGTCAATCCCTGAGCCTCATAACTCAGCCTGGGTAAGCCAGTGGCAGCAGGGGGTCACATTTATTTTTTGTCCCTCAGAAACCTGCTCTATGTTTGGAACACAACAGCACTCCGGAGTCACAGGTCCGTGAATGCAGCCGATTCCCGTTTCTCTCAAGGTTTGTCTCCTAACACCTTGGGAGGATGGCAGAAGGCGCTGATGGGGAGGAAGAGATCCAGTTCCTGCGTACAGTAAGTGCTGTTTGCTTCCATTCACAGCATGGAGAGCAAGTTTTTTTTAAACAATGCAAAGTGAAAAATCTTGGCCATTTCTGTGACTTGTTCTTTACTTAGATTGAACGGAGACAGACAAAGACAGGTGGCTGCTATTGTTTGCATTGTTCTGTATTTATATCCCAGCAGGCTCTTGATATACTAGTTTTGTCTCGTGACCCATGAAATACAAACCTCATAAAACAATGGAAGGTGTTAAACAGGAATGTCTGACAGCAAGTTTAACTTCAGGTTGACATTTTTAATGCAATTTAAGAAGTAAGTCCTGTAAAGCAAATAATGTTGATGGCTGTATAGAAGTCCAGTTTCATGCTCTGTTAGCAAGAGGAAGATGAATAAAGAAGCTCCATGACATTTTCTTTTAAGTTTTAGGCATATACAATGTTTGTAAGAATAATATTTGTAATTTTGAACAGACATGGAGCTAAGGATATAAGCAGAAGTTTATACTTATAGATGAGATGAATGAACTTGAATAATTTGACTCAGTTGATCTATACTTTATGGTTATACTGCAATGTGGGTTTTCTTGTGATCTGACTAGTCAGAGTAGTTGAAGTTGTTTGAATAAATTTATGTGATCAAAACTAGTTCTCTGTTTTTAAAAAAAGAAAAAATAGAAATGATTACACTAAAGGTTTTCAGACATTATATATGTCATAATATAATTATAACATAATTATAACATAATTATATTATGCCATGAAAGATTTTATTGTTCTTCATTAATACCAGCCTGTTATGGATTCAAAAATGCTTTATATTTTAGCCTGAAAAAAGAAAACAAAATTACATTGCTCATCATATCTTCTAAATTATTAAGATTTAGTCATTTTTTTCATCTTACCACTTTTCTCCCGTGTACTTTCAGTGTACTTTATCTAAGTGTTAGAGACATTTAGTTTATTTTTGCTGCAGTGTCCGTTGCCGGTGTATCATATTTCCCTTTTTGATCTCCCTGCCACAGCCTGTTGAAGGACACTGTGGATTGGCAAGCGGACTGCGGTTATGTTACACTCTTTATTTGGAGGGTCAGTGTTTGTACTCCAACATTGTGTCTGTCACGTTTTTTTTTTCCCTTATAGCCCGAGCTGGACTTTGAATATCTGCTCACTATATTTCAGGGCGTCGGATGCCTTTAAAGTGCTCACATGCTGGTTAAAATGTATCAAGTGTTAAAGAAGTCATTTGCAGAAACAAGTCATGTGTGAATGCAGTGACATGACGGAGATTAGATGTGTCTTTAGACATTGTCCCTTGGTGTGAAATACAGCACTATATGAAATATGTGAGCAATGTGTCATTAAGTTACTGTCACTCCTGCGCTGTTTAGGCTTGAACTCAGCTGGCTTCTATATTTACTGTGTGAGGATTAACAGGTTCAAAGCTTCACCCAATTCAGCACCTGCTTGCTTCAGTCCATGCGGGGGACAGTGCTGCTTGATTTATTGCCGTTTCTGCTGAGATAAATACATCACACAACATAAAAGCTGCAAGGAAAAAAAAGATAGGCTGAGCTCATGTTTTACACCGCATGTTGCCAATTCTTAAGGAAGCGAAGCTGGCACAGAGTCGGTGTGTATCAACCAACTACACACCTATTTTTTATATATATATTTAGATCCTTGCCAGAGCTGTTAAAAAACTGGATAAAAAATGATTACTTGTTGAATTTAATTTCTGGAAGTTACCAAATGGATGAAAAGGAAATGCAACTTCTCAAGAGTTTCTATTCATGCCAGAACTCAGTGATCGACTGACTCGACTGCACAATAAATAAAACCAAAGCTTGCACCCGTCTTTGACATGCTGTTCAATGGTCACATTTAAGCATGTCTCTCTGTTCCCGAAAGATCAAGACACATCTGTAATGTTGCTCTAAATAGGAGGAGCAATGAATGGGATATGGGGTCCAAGTAATATCAGAACGCATTTCAGGAATGATGTGCGGGCAAAGAGTGTCGGTCCCTTGAGTGACAATCCTCAACTCAATCTTACCAAGGACAAAATGTTTCTACACAAGGCCTTAGAATTTCCTGCACCCTTCTAAAACAACACGTTAAAGTGCCATAAACATGAAAACTATCATTAGAAACCGTATCAACACTCTAAACATGAACTACACAATCATTGCATTCAGTAATCAATTCACAATTATGACATAGTCATCTAATATTTGAAGCTACAAAAGTGATTCAAACTTTGAATTTCTCAGCTAGAAAGAATCTTGTGATGGTGACCTTCAGTTTGGAGTAGTCCAAAGTCTAAGCTCTGTCAGTGAATGGTAACAATTTCATGACATCATGAAATAATGATTGAAAATGTCACATTCTGAAAGTAGAATATGATGCAATGTTAAAGAAGCTAGACTTTGGAGATGAAGCTTCACACTAGCATGACTACAATGAAGAAAACATATTGGGAAAATGGTGTGTGTGTGTGTGTGTATAGCAAATGAATTGAAGTTAACAGGGGAACACAGAGGATCTGTCCAAAAGATGAAGTTTCTGTTTGACTTTCTTGTCTGGTAAAATTTCAGCTCATTTGTTTCAAGCAAAACTGCATTTTACTTTTCCTCTTTTTAGGATGATCAAGTGGTGCTGCAGTGCACTGCGTCCATTCTCAAGGAACAGATCAAAGTGTGTCTGTCATGTGAAGGGTTTGGGAATCGGCTGTGTTTCCTGGAGACCACATCAAATGCTCAGGTACACAGCAGACACAAGATTTACTGCTTTCTGATTCGCTAATCCCTCTAACCATCACCGTTCACTGTTTATGTTTTTTTTCTCAGAATGTCCCACCAGACCTTGCAATTTGCTGTTTCATTTTGGAGCAGTCTTTGTCCGTGCGAGCATTGCAAGAGATGCTGTCTAACTCGTCTGTGGATGAGGTACTGCACAATCAACCGTAGTTTTAAAATGCAATTCCCTCTCATTGGCGTGCAAATGCTTAAGCAGCGCTTATTCACTTAAGTTAAATTTATCGTTTCTGTTTTACCCATCAAATCCTAAACCTGATGACTGAAGGCGGTTGATTTGGACAAATGGGTAAGTGCCGCCCTTAGGGGCATTTCTCGTAGCAGTTTCATTGGCATATTGTATTTTGTCACTCTGGAGTTTCATGGATTTACTTTTACACTCAATCGCGTGGAAACACAATTATAAAGACGCAGCTGTTTTTATGTCTCTACATAAACGTGCTATGAACTCACCAGCCTCCTTTTCCTATTTTCTTCAGTCATCACAAGGGGGAGGTAGTCGAACTCTTCTGTATGGACACGCCATTCTCCTGAAACACACTCACTCCAACATGGTGAGCACAGTAATATTCATTCTGCTTGACTACACTTAACAGCAGGTAGGCATCATAATACTATGGCATTTCAGCTCATTGAGTTTGTTTATGTAGTGCCAATTAGCAACAGATATCATCTCAAGACAAAAAAAAAGTGTAATTCATATCCAAATGACATCTGATGCAGATGAAATAAATCAAATTCATTTTAATGCAATACTATAGAAGTCATACTCAAACCGTATTACCTGTGATCCAGTTAAATCAAGACTATAGAACAACAAATTACTTCCATTTTGGAGAGTTTTGTGTTTAGATCCAACTGATTGCATTTAATTGTAACATTTCCCCAGCCTGAACAAGCATGTGGTGAAAGTGGAAAAGAACCACTCCCCTTTAACAGAAAGAAACCTCCATCAGAACCAGGCTCTGTGAGGCCGTCTGCCATGATGAAGTGATTCAGAAGACAGAGGCAGACACATAAACAAAAAAAACAAAAACAAAACTAGCATTGGTCCAAGAGTATTTTTTGAAACAGCGGTCACAGAGTTAATGGTAAGAGAAAGTCAGGAACTCCTCTGGCAGCCTAAGCCTACACCGTATTCCAGTTCTCATTGGATTCTTTCCTCACCATTGATGTTTCCCTGCTCAAAACTCCTAATTTGAGATATTTGGTTTGTGAGGGCAACAACAAATCTTCCTGAGTACCTCTGAATAGCAGCATTGGATAGAGGTAGTTCAGGATGTATTAAATCCCTCTAACTACAGCTTTGGTTGTATTCTTGTATTATTTCATAAAGACTTTGGAGTCCACATCATTCCACAATCTTAATTTGTTGTCTCATATTAACACCATAGTACTTGAGCTGTCTGACTACATCTCGGTCGCTGACTGACAAGCTGGCCTTCGACGTGGGCTTACAGGAAGACTCCACAGGTGACTTTACTACTAAGCATGAACAACACACATATGAATTGTAGGAGGAAAGAGATATTAAATGCATGTGTTGTAGGAGAGGCCTGCTGGTGGACCATACATCCAGCCTCCAAGCAAAGATCAGAGGGTGAAAAGGTCAGGGTGGGAGATGACCTCATTCTCGTCAGTGTTTCTTCAGAGAGATACCTGGTAACTATAATTTCATTACTATTAAATGATGCTTTGATTGATAATGAATGTTACTCATTTTAAAAACCTTGCTATGTCCAGCACCTTTCCTATGCAAGTGGCGACCTAATGGTAGATGCATCCTTTATGCAAACACTCTGGACCATGACTCCTGTGATGTCTGGCTGTGAGCTCGCTGAAGGTCTGCAGTTCCCCCAACATTGGCTCTGCTCCAGGAGACTGACATTCTGTTATAAGAAGAAACTGTCGTCTTCCAGGTTTTCTGGTCGGAGGATACGTGCTCAGACTCTTTCACGGTCATATGGATGAGTGTCTGGCCATCCCGTGTGCAGATCAGGGGGATGACCAACGCAGGTGGATGTTGCCTTGTTTTGTTGGAACTTTTTCCCCCTACCTTGTTGGGAATTTAATCAGCTTGTCAGTTCACCATCTGGAAATGTCCAAATTGATCAGAATATTATTCTCCATATCCCAGAGTTGCTCATTATGAAGGTGGTGCCGTTTGCAGCCATGCTCGATCCTTATGGAGACTGGAGCCACTGCGAATCGCGTGGGTATCTTTCCCGTTCTTTCTTTCTAACATTAACTGGAAAGACTTATTTTGCGGACTTACTTTTGCATTTTTACAGGTGGAGCGGAGGCCACATCAAATGGGGACAGTCTTTCAGGGTACGCCACATAACAACAGGGCGATATTTGTTCCTCGACGAGGACAAGGGACTTCTGTTGGTAGACCCAGAGAAAGCCAACTCCAAGATGTCTGCTTTCTGCTTCAGAATTTCTAAGGTTTTTGTTCGACCAGCTGTCGGGTTTATTTTAACTTGTCTAGATTAGAATCGAAGATATACACATAAGGAAACAAAACTTTTTCTTTTCATTTAAAGGAAAAAATTGAAGTAGCGCAGAAGCGGGATGTAGAAGGCATGGGAATACCAGAGATTAAGTACGGGGAGTCTATGTGCTTTGTACAGCACGTTTCATCTGGCCTTTGGCTCACATATGCTGCTGTTGATGCCAAATCTGCTCGTCTAGGACCTCTGAAAAGAAAGGTAAAACATGTCAAGTTTAGGGCTAAATGTAAGAGTTTCTAAAAGTGGTTTTGAAACAGTGTACAAGATTTAGATATTTTGTTATTTTTCTCCACATTTTGTCATGTTTTAACCACAAAATCTGTGTTTTTAGGGATTGTAGGTAAAATACAAAGTAGCAAATAAGGATGAAGTATAAAAAAGGTTAAAAGATTTGATCTGAATCAGAAAACCTGAGTGGAGTTGACGAGAAAATGAATGGAACTAAATGTAGGGCAATCCTGGAAGAGATTGGGGAGTGAGTTCACTGTCCAGCAGGACAATGACCCAAAAACCCAAAACATGCAACCAGTCGTATATCCAATTGAGAATCAGTGGCAAGAATTTAAATTAGATTTTTATGAATGCTCTCCACCCAGTTTGACTGAGCTTGAGCTTCTTTTCCAAACCAGAATGGGCAGAAATGTCAGTCTCTAGATTTGAAAAGCTTGTAGAAAAAAATCACCTAAATGACTTAAATGTGATGCGATATGTTTACGATTTGGGTTTTTGCCTGGTCGTAAGTGTCCGTGACTTTATCTCTCAGGCCATACTGCATAAAGAAGGTCACATGGACGACGCTCTCACAGTTGCTCGATCTCAGACCGAAGAGTCTCAAGCTGCCAGGATGATATACAGCACAACAGGCCTCTTCAACCAGTTCATCAAGTAACTTCATTACTTCCCCATCGACCTTTATGAATGTGTTTCTCTATTATCTGGTGATGAGCATTTTCTTTTTACCCTTTATGATTGTGTCACGCCTCCAGAGGTTTGGATGCGTTGAGTGGAAAAAACAAATCTGCTAATCCGCCGTCTATGCCGATGGATGCGGTGGTGCTCTCCCTGCAGGATCTCATCTTCTACTTCCGACCACCTGAGGAGGAACTGGAGCACGAGGACAAGCAGTTCAAGCTTCGCTCCCTGAAGAACAGGCAGAACCTTTTCCAGGAGGAGGTTGGCCAGCCAAATGAGGATTTAATCAGTGGAAATTAGATGAAGATAGATTTAATGTCATTGAATTTCTTGTCTTATCATAGGGGATGATTACCCTGGTTCTGGACTGCATTGATCGGCTCAATGTGTACAACACTGCAGCCCACTTCTCAGAGTACGCTGGAGAGGAAGCTGCAGAGTCGTGGAAGGAGATCGTGAACTTACTGTATGAGCTTTTAGGTAGGTCCTGCACATTACATTCGATAAATGTATTTTGGGATGATTTTGTTCATTTCATTTTTTGCTTCTCCGCTTTCCCGAAGCTTCTTTAATCAGAGGGAACCGCGCTAACTGTGCTCTTTTCTGTGACAACCTGGACTGGCTGGTCAGTAAGCTGGATCGTTTGGAGGCATCTTCAGGTATCAGTGGCAGAATGGTTTGGTTTGAGCTCATTCTTTATATAAAACATAGAGAGAAATGAAAGCCGATGGTTTTATTTAGAAATTGTTAATCTTTTGTTTTTTATTATTGTTTCTTGGATGACTCAGGAACATCTCTGAATACCTTGAAGTCTTTTCTAAAACCTAAACAACTTCTGTATGCTCTCATTTACATGACAGGAATTCTGGAGGTGTTGTACTGTGTTCTGATTGAGAGTCCAGAAGTGCTGAATATTATTCAGGAGAATCACATTAAATCAATCATCTCTCTCCTGGACAAGCATGGGCGCAACCACAAGGTTTGTATATTCAAAATAGTTTGTTTAGACTGTTTCTAAGAGCAGTCCATCTGTTTGCTGTGTTACTGGCAGACCTCTAAGAACCTGTTCCCTCTAGGTTTTGGATGTGCTGTGCTCCCTGTGTGTTTGCAATGGTGTGGCTGTGAGATCTAACCAGAATCTCATCACAGAGAACCTACTTCCAGGTCGTGACCTCCTTCTTCAAACCAACATTATTAACTATGTAACCAGGTGGGTAATTTTATGCGAGTAAACATTCCTCCCACCCTGATCTCTGCAGAGTTCATCTGAATTGATTTTTCTTTTTCTAATACGTTAGCATGAGACCCAACATTTTCCTTGGAACTTGTGAAGGATCCACTCAGTATAAGAAGTGGTACTTTGAGGTGATGGTGGATCACGTGGAGCCGTTCATTACCGCCCAGGCGTATCACCTGCGAGTGGGTTGGGCTCTGACGGAGGGCTACAGCCCTTACCCCGGCGGAGGGGAAGGATGGGGGGGTAACGGGGTTGGCGATGACCTCTACTCCTACGGCTTTGATGGGCTTCACCTGTGGTCAGGTAAAGCAAACAATCACTTGACCATAAATAATAAAAATGGGGTTTGTATTCATGTTAATGGTAACAGCTTGAGTCTAAATTCTGACATTTAAAGCAAAGCTGAAAAGCTATAATCAAGTTTTAAGCAAGGGGAGAGGCAAACGTTGTCAGTTTCCACCAAGACTACAAAAACTGTGAGCACAACAGCTGAACTGTGTCACACACAAAGGAATCATTTAACACTCAGCTGGTTTGCCTTCAGCGGAAAAGTCTTATCTTTCTGCATTAATTATCTAAATCAGCTGTGTACCTCTTAGATGCTTCCTCAGGCGTCATTTTTAGACATCTTACTAATATCTAAGATGGCTAATGTGTCTTCTTCCCTAAGTTACCACTTCAACACTGAAAATTGTTGCTATCTGAGCAACATGTTAGCATTTTGATATGGAACCTTCACAGACAGGAAAGAAAATGCTGTAAGTAAATGCTATATGTTTTTAATTTAGGCTAATCACCAACTGAGTGGGTTAAGCATAACATCTCCATTTCCATGAATTAATTTCTTTTGTTTTACATTGTTCATTTATTTGTAGGGCGCGTACCACGGCATGTTGCTTCTCCCAGCCAACACACTCTTGCAGCAGAGGACGTGGTCAGCTGCTGTTTGGATCTAAGTGTGCCGAGTATCTCCTTCCGTATCAACGGACACCCTGTGCAGGGAATGTTTGAGAACTTCAACCTCGACGGCCTGTTCTTTCCAGTTGTCAGCTTTTCTGCAGGCGTTAAGTACGGCCCTTTGAAGCTTTTTTTACTTTCCGAGTTTCTCTTATCTGTCCTGTCCCACGGCTCAGTATTTTAAACAGCTAATTTGTTTGTTTGTTTGTTCCAAATACAAGGCTACGGTTTCTTCTTGGGGGCCGTCATGGGGATTTCAAGTTTCTTCCCCCTCCAGGCTATGCGCCCTGTTATGAGGCAGTGCTGCCAAGGGACCGATTGCGGATTGAACCCATCAAGGAATATAAACATGATTTTAATGATGTTCGCAACCTGCTCGGTCCAACCCAGTCCCTGTCTCACACGGCGTTCACTCCCTGTCCTGTGGACACAATTCAGGTAAATTCTGCAAAGTGTATAGTGTTGAGAACAAATTCTAGTTTTAGTCAAATATCTAGCTCATCTTTAGGAATTTTTCAAAAATTTCTAAAGATTTTTAGGAATCTTTTTGAGCAAAAATCACATTCCATTGGTTTTAGTCTGAGTTAATTAACTTATTTTCTTCTTTCAGATTGTACTTCCTCCTCATTTGGAGCGCATTCGAGAGAAACTCGCGGAAAACAGTCATGAGTTATGGGCCGTTAATCGCATTGAACAAGGGTGGACATTTGGACTGGTGAGTGTTTTCGGGATTTGACATTTTTTGATTTTAATTCTGTCGAGAAAATGTTGCTGGGAACAAAAAGCTATTTCTCCAAGCAAATGTTTGTGCTTTTCTCTTTCTAAAGTTTCGTGATGACAACAAGAAGATGCATCCCTGCCTGGTAGATTTCCAGAGTTTACCTGAGCCGGAGAAGAACTACAATTTAGCAATGTCAGGAGAGACACTGAAGTATGTAAAAGTTTCAATCAACAGTCCTTGGCACTTCTAAGATAGCTCCTACTTAGTGTGGAGTAGCATAATCTATGATGTAATTTAATCATACTGAAACCTGAGCAAGAGTAGAAGAGGAAATAGTTGTGGAAATGTGGCTGTATTACCAGACTTTGATGCATATTGTTGCCTCTAAAACACTCGTGCCCAAAGTGCAAACTCCTGGTTGCACTGCATCCCACCTTATTTGTGGAAGTTTGACATGAAAACTGTGTAGGGCAGTTTTCACGTAGGACCTGTGTCTAATGTGTATTGTGTTTATGTTAACAGGACTCTGCTAGCTCTGGGCTGTCATGTGGGGATGGGAGATGAAAAAGCAGAGGAAAATCTGAAAAGGACCAAGCTCCCCAAAACGTGAGCTGCAACACGTTATACATATGGCGTTTGCGTGTGCTACCGTGTAATATTGTTTCATTTAATGATAAATACCACAGTTGTCTATTTGAAAGATTCACTCACCTTTCACATCACAATGCATTGCTTGTTAGCTACATGCAAAGTAATGGATACAAGCCAGCTCCCTTGGATCTCAATCACGTCAAACTGACTCCAAATCAAAACACTCTAGTGGAGAGACTGGCAGAAAATGGACACAACGTGTGGGCAAGAGACCGGGTTCGACAGGGCTGGACGTACAGTATTGTGCAGGTATCAACTTCTTTATGTGCAAAAATGCTGTGAGAATGAGTAATAAAAACCTTTCAGTGTTTACTGTTTAATTGAGTTGGTTTTAACTTCAGTTGGACTTTTTTCAAATAGGACATATTGAACAAGCGTAATCCCCGTCTGGTTCCCTATAACCTGCTGGATGAAAAGACAAAAAAGACCAACAGAGACACAGTTTGTGCAGCAGTTCGCACTCTTATCGGCTATGGATACAACATAGAACCACCCGATCAGGAGAGTAGTAAGTTTGCACTGCTGTTTCATCTACATGAATAAAAATCCTTCCATTTTGCCTTGTCTCCATGCTTTCTTATGTACCAGAAATTTTCATTTAGCAAACTTTCTTTTGGGTATTATGTCCCACCAGTATTCCTTAAATCCTGGTTGTAGCATGTTCTTTACTGCCATGTTTCTACTCTAGGCGGGCATGGACCGGGCAGCTCCCGTGGCGATAAAATCAGAGTGTTCAGAGCCGAGAAATCTTACGGCGTCACACAGGGGAAGTGGTACTTTGAGTTTGAGGCTGTGACTGTTGGAGAGATGAGAGTGGGCTGGGCCAGGCCTTGTGTTCGTGCGGATACTGAACTTGGTGCTGACGAGTTGGCCTATGTCTTCAATGGCTTCAAGGTGGGATGCAGACTCACTTTGATTGTGAAAGTGGGATAGACCGTTTACGATGCTAAATTCTCTTGATCGACGTTGTTTTAGGCCCAACGTTGGCATATCGGAAACGAGCCATTTGGCCGCCAGTGGCAGTCTGGTGATGTGGTGGGCTGTATGATCGACCTCACAGAAATGAACATCATGTTCACGCTCAATGGAGAAATGCTGATCAGTGACTCAGGCTCAGAAATGGCCTTTAAGGACATTGAGATAGGGGAAGGTAAGTACAGTTACAAACCAGATCAGAAAAAATTGAATAAATGGACACAGATGATCATGCTTTAAACATTTATAGGTTTCATACCCGTGTGCAGCCTGGGGCTGTCGCAGGTTGGTAGAATCAACCTGGGTCAGAATGTCAGTAGTCTTCGTTACTTTACCATCTGTGGCCTGCAAGAGGGATTCGAACCATTTGCTATCAACATGAAGCGAGACATTACCATGTGGTTCAGTAAAAGCCTTCCCCAGTTTATCACTCCTCCTACAGATCATCCACACATTGAGGTACGAATACAATGTTTTTCTCAAATAATTTCTAAATATCAGTTTTCCACATTAAAATGTAACTTCTTTTCTTCTTCTTTTCTCTAGATATCACGTGTTGACGGGACGGTTGACACTCCCCCTTGTCTCAAAGTGACTCACAAGACATATGGGTCTCAGAATGCCAACACAGACTTGCTGTTCTTCAGAGTCAGCATACCGATTGAATTTCACGAGACCTTTAAAGTTCCTGCGGGGACAACGCTCCTAACTCGGGCGCTGACCATTCCCGAAGACCAGGTATTAGAGGTCGACCCAAACTCTGACTTTGAAATACTCAAGAAGTCAGCCACTCGCAAAGAACAGGAAGAGGATAAGAAGGAACCCTCCGTGCCTAAAGAGACTCTGGCCATCAAAAATGGAGAGAACGAGAAAGATGCCTCCACTGAGAAAAGCAAGAAGAAAGGGTATGTGGTTATTTAGTATTCTGAGGCAGAGAGGACAATGTGATTGGTAAGCAGCTGAGATGTTGCTAAAATATAATCATAGCCAAAGGTTTTGAGACAGAGAGAGGTTAATTTTCTCTAACATTTGCTGCTTTAGTTTGCTGAGGGAGAAAGAGACAGTGATGGTGCAAGAGGAGAGGAGAAGGAAAAACACAAACTGGGGAACAGGCATAAGATATCTGGCAATAAACAGTAATGAAGAAAAAACTACTCAAGAACAAGAAAGCATAAAAAACAAGAAAGTAAAAAATACAAACACTGGAGAAACTTGAAAATCTAACAACCCTGAATCCTGACATAATTGCATTTCATATAATTTTTCATAGCAATCGAGACATAATGTAAAATGCAACATGCTATAAGAACAAAACAGTTAAAGATTTCGGTCAGTCTCAACATTCGAATCAGTTTGTATTATACACGTAGCAACTGGTTTAACTGGTTTTGTCATTTACAGATTCCTTTTTAAGGCAAAGAAGGCTGCATTAATAACTCCACCCCCTGTCGTTCCCACCCTGCCTCGCTTAGTGGAAGATGTCGTACCAGATGACAGGGATGACATGGACATAATCCTGAACACCACAACTGTATGACTATTACTCAATTTAGACTCTAAAATCTGAAATTGATGGCTTATTTTGCAATAGCCATGAATGATATGCATAAGCCAATAAACTTCTCATGTCCTTTTTCAGTATTATTACTCAGTGCGAATATTCGCAGGACAGGAACCAGGTGGCGTGTGGGTAGGCTGGGTCACACCAGACTATCACCAGTATGATCTTCACTTTGACCTCAGCAAAGTGAGAAACGTAACAGTAACTGTTGGGGACGACAGAGGAAACATTCATGACAGGTGGGTTTGTTTCCCTAAAAATGTAAAAAGGCATGATCCAAAACCCTGAGTGTTCTTGGTTTGTCTGCCTCCTTCAGCATAAAGCGCAGTAATTGTTACATGGTGTGGGGAGGGGAGTTTGGCAACTCCCAGCAAACCCGTGTCAGTCAGGAGGACTTTGTGATTGGCTGCCTCGTTGATTTGGACACAGGACTCATGACTTTCACCGCCAACGGAAAAGAGATAAACACCTTCTACCAGGTTTGTGGGCTTCTGCCTCGGTCCGGCGAAGTTCTCGTGAAGTCCCGGTCAGTTGCAGGGTCATCTGCTTTCAGGTGGAGCCGAACACGAAGCTTTTTCCGGCCGTCTTCGTTCAGCCTTCCAACCAGAATGTGATTCAGTTTGAACTCGGCAAGCTCAAGGTAAACGTCCTCGACCTACTCTGTTACCAAACCTTTATCCACACTGCACCTGCACAGGTTAAGAGGTTAACACCAGTCAGCGTCTTACCTGAAGAAGATACCTCTCTTTTCGTCTTCAGTTTGTGTAAATGTTACTATGTGAAACATTTATTAATAAGGTTTAAGAATTACTTAAAGGAGGGGTATTATGTGTTTTCCATACACAGAGTTCCATTTTATAGCACAATACATTTTACCTTCAGTTGTTATGCTGTATATGTCAAACATAACTTGATGAATGAGTCCAAGCTGCACTCTGGATACATTTTTGGAGAAAGACATTGTAAGATGATTTAAACTCCCCCAAAAATTTTATTTTGCATACCCTGTGCTAAAAAGATAAGGCAGTGTACTGATCAGTCTAATTGGTGTTTAGCAATTAGGATTAAAGGCAGAAGACCCCTCTACAATAGAGCAATTTGGGTGAAATAAGGAATAAGTTTATATTATTCACTCTGCAACAAATGGTACTTTGAACTGATCCAGCTTTGATTCTTCTCTCTGCATTAAAGACTTTCACACCTAAGAGAGCTGCAGTCCAGTGCTCTCAGGTTTAGCTTATGTTTTGGGGGTTCTTATGTTTCACCTGCGTGGCTGGCGAATTTGGATTTCTACACAATTAAGATGCAAAGAGAATTATCAACCAAAGGTCAGACTTATGTCCAAATACGTTTTCCTTACCAACGTCGTGATCGATCCTTCTCGATTTGCCAGAACATCATGCCATTGTCGGCGGCCATGTTTCGGAGTGAACGCAAAAATCCAGTTCCGCAGTGCCCTCCCAGATTGGACGTCCAGATGCTAACCCCAGTGATCTGGAGTCGAATGCCCAACAACTTCCTGGCTCCAGAGACAGGCCGTGTGAGCGAAAGACTCGGCTGGATGGTGGAGTGTATGGAGCCGCTCACTATGATGGCCCTTCACATCCCAGAGGAGAGTCGGTCAGAAATATTTTCCTCTGCATGCCAAAGAGAGAGAAAAAAAAATAATTATTTCAGTTTTTTTCTAGTTAAACCTGACTCTGTGTTTTATTTAGGTGCATAGACATACTGGAACTGTCTGAACGAATGGACTTGCTAAAGTTCCACTATCACACTCTGAAGCTCTATGGCTCCGTCTGCGCTCTGGGTAACAACCGGGTGGCACACGCACTGTGCAGCCACGTGGACGAATCTCAGCTTTTCTACGCCATAGAGAGCACCTACCTGCCGGGACCGATGAGGAGTGGCTTTTACGACCTGCTCATCAGCATGCATCTCGAGTCCGCTAAACGCAATCGCCTCGGAACGAATAAGGAATTCATAGTTCCGATGACGGACAACACGCGCAGCATCACTCTTTACACTGTCAAGTCTCACGCTTTGCCTGGGGTCGGCCTCACCACCTGCCTCCGTCCAAAACTGCATTTCTCCTCCGTTGGGTTTGTGGGGACAGATCCAGATATTTACACTCTGAGTCCAACCATCCCCTTACAGGTGAGGTTTACTCGTTTGAGTACCTTATGGGAACGTTATAAAACGTTCTAAAGGAAGAAATACATTAATTTGCTTGTATTTCCAGGTGTTAAAGACCAAGGCTCTGAACATGCTGATCGAAGCTGTCCAGGATGGAAGTCAAGCCATGAGAGACCCTGTGGGAGGCAGCGTTGAGTTTCACTTTGTTCCCATCCTGAAACTCATCAGCACCCTCCTCATAATGGGTGTGTTTGATGATGAAGATGTCACGCACATCCTGAAAATGATTGAGCCCACAGTCTTTCATACTTCAAAATCAGAGGAGCCTTTGGAGGAGCCGTCAAAGGCGAACAAACAAGAGGAGCCATCAAAAGTCACAGTGGTCAAAGAGGATGAGGAGGCAGAAGAAGAAGGGGAGTTTGAAGATTATGGTTATGATGATGAGGAAGAAATAGAGGAAGAGGAAGAACTAGAGGAAGCAGATTTAGGTGTGCCCCAGGGGGAAGCAGGGGAAATAGATTTCATAAATGGTGAGAAAGGAGCTGAGGAAACAGAGAAAGAGACAAAACCAGTGGAAACCTGTGTGGAGTCTAAGGAGGAACACCTCGAACAAGGACTTTTTCAGATGAAACTACCAGAGTCTGTAAAACTGCAGGTACAAACGAGTACTACTACTTTTTTCACTGGAAAAGTCTCTAAACAATGTTAGTAACTCATTTTGCTTTGGTTTTCTAGATGTGCACCCTGTTGCAGTACTTCTGTGACTGCGAGCTACGACACAGAGTGGAGGCCATTGCTGCTTTCTCGGATAAGTTTGTCACCCAGATACAGTCCAACCAGAGGCAGCGCTACAATGAGCTCATGATGGCTTTCACCATGTCGGCTGCAGAGACGGCACGGAAGACCCGGGAATTTCGCTCTCCGCCGCAGGAGCAAGTAAGAAAACCGTATACGAACCTACAACTGCAACTTCCATCCCAAACAAATAGAAAATCAAGCAAATATGGATTAAATTTTATTTAATTAAATACCTATTTTAAATCAGATTTTTTGAAACCAGGTACCTACATACGTTGTATAAAATATTTTCCAACTGTCTGACATCAAATCAGCCTGTTCAAAATTTCCGTATGGAAAGTAATAAAACAAAAAACCTCTTGCTATTCTGCCATTAATCTTAAAAAGTAATATCGGTTTTCCTAACATAAAACAGTGAAAGTCTGGACTTATCTAACGGAAAATGGTTGTCCTATTATATAGATTTTTAAGGAAAAATATCATTGTGATTAGACGTTTTGTTATCTATTTTGCTGATCTCTTTCCAAAGAGTTTCCATTTGCTTGTGCGCTGTTTGTGTAGGTCAACATGCTCATGAACTTTAAAAACTGCCCTGATGACGAAGAGTGTCCAGTTCCCGATGAAGTCCGTGAATCCTTGCTGGTTTTCCATAACGCTCTTCTGACACACTGTGGTCAGTTTTAATCTGCTATCCCCCAGTCGGATACGAGTCCTTTAAATCTTTCCTCTTCACATGGATAACAAATAAAATGTTCAATGCTTAATTTCCAAACTAAAATTTGCAGGTGTTCATATCGATGAGGCAGAGCAGGAGGAGGAGGTGGACAATTCTCTTCGCGGGCGCCTGCTTCGCTTGCTGGAAAGGGTGAAAAAGTTTCGGCAAAAAAAAGTGGAGGTGGAGATTGAGCCGCAGGAAGATAAAAAACCAAGTGAGCTGTGTCACTCCGCTCTGCCACACGACGTTACAACACGGATATATCTTTTTGTTCTGTCAGCGGTGGCTTGAAGGAGAATCTCACATTTAATCTTTGAAATTTTGTTTTGTCCTTTTTGTTTATTTGCCTTTCCCGATTCGACCAGGCACATTGCAGGAGCTCATTTCCCACACCATGATCCACTGGGCCCAGGAATCATTCATCCAAAACCCGGAGTTAGTGCGTATGATGTTCAGCCTCCTTCACAGGCAGTATGACGGACTCGGTGAGCTGATGCGAGCACTTCCCAAGGCTTACACCATCAACGAGGTGTCGATACAGGACACCATGGATCTACTGGAGTGCTTGGGTCAGATCCGCTCCCTGCTTATCGTGCAGATGGGTCCAGAGGAGGAGAGGCTCATAATTCAAAGCATTGGGTATATGGATAAAAGTGTTTAGATTGAAGTTTTTGCCATTGGTTAAAACTGAAGGTTACAAGACATTTGTCCACTCATTTTCTGCTCCTTAGAAACATCATGAGTAACAGAGTTTTCTATCAGCACCCCAACTTGATGCGTGCTCTGGGGATGCATGAGACTGTCATGGAGGTTATGGTTAACGTGCTAGGTGGGGGAGACTCAAAGGTATTCATTTTCATTGTCTTTGTTTGGGTTAAATACTGACAGGACGCAAGGCTAAAAACGTAAAATTTTGTGAGAGATGTGAATGGAAAAACTACAACCTTAAATATCCTTAAGCTCAAATGATCACGCTGTCTGTCTTTCAATAGGAAATCCGCTTCCCTCGAGTGGTGACAAACTGTTGCCGTTTCCTCTGCTACTTCTGCCGCATCAGTCGCCAGAATCAGCGTTCCATGTTTGATCATCTCAGCTACCTTCTGCAGAACAGCGGCATTGGCCTTGGTGACTGTTTCGCTGTTCACTTCTACAATTCTTGCTGCTGAAGCCGAGCTGAACATGGTGTGCTGTTTGTTCAGGAATGCGCGGCTCTACCCCGTTGGATGTGGCCGCGGCGTCTTGCATCGACAACAACGAGCTGGCACTGGCTCTCCAGGAGCAGGATTTAGAAATGGTAAAATGTTACTACTGTGACACCCTAAATAGTAGTAGATTCACTTTGCTTATCTGTCAGTGGTAACATTTTTTGTAGGTGGTGAAATACTTGGCTGGGTGTGGGCTTCAGAGCTGCCCCATGCTGCTGGCTAAAGGCTACCCCGACATCGGATGGAATCCCTGTGGTGGAGAGAAATACCTCGACTTTCTTCGTTTTGCTGTTTTTGTCAATGGTAATTTAACAAATATTTAACTTCTGAAATTGAACTTGAAGGCACACTTGCCTTCTCCTTTTGTTGTTTGACGATAACAAGACCTAAGATGACTTTCATTCATCTAGGAGAGAGCGTGGAAGAGAATGCCAACGTTGTTGTGCGTCTTCTCATTCGAAGACCCGAGTGCTTCGGTCCGGCTTTGAGAGGCGAGGGTGGTAACGGTCTGCTGGCTGCTGTGGAGGAAGCCATCAAAATATCAGAGGACCCTGCGAGAGACGGTCCCAGCATTAAAAAGGACAGACGTTTTCCCATGTAAGAGGTCTCTGTGTTGATTCAGAAAGAACTTTGTCCATCTCACTTTGAGTTAAAGAATAAATTAGAAAATGTATTCCTTTATTCCTGGAAGGTTCGGCGGAGAAGAGCAGCAGGAGGAGAATCGAGTGCACCTGGGAAATGCCATCATGTCCTTCTATTCTGCTCTCATTGACCTACTGGGACGATGTGCTCCTGAGATGCATGTAAGATGAGCAGAATCACAGCATTCATGCTAGATTTATATAACACATCGGATATAGCAGTAAACAAAATGTGTTCCTTACAGTTGATTCAAGCTGGAAAGGGTGAAGCCCTTCGGATCAGGGCAATTCTGAGGTCCCTGGTTCCTATTGAGGATCTCGTAGGAGTCATCAGTCTTCCTGTTCAGATTCCTGCTTTGGGGAAAGGTAAAATGTTAAAGCACTGCATTAAAAGAAACACGCTGCTAATTCATTTAACAGAGCGATTCTAATACTTTTGCAGTGTGTAATAATATTTTACTTAACTGCATATTTTGTCACTTGTATTTTCTAAAAACATACAAATATTGTGCGCAGTCATGCACAACACACCACTAACTAAATGCAAGTGCAGTCAGACTTCGGTGTGAACGGTTTCTGACCCCAAAGCAACCTGCATTCGCATTAGAGGAACATAGACATCCAACAGCAGCGCATTGTTAGAGGAAGTAATCATGGATGGAGTCATTTATGCATCACTTTTAAAGTTTATTCAGCAAGGGCAGATGACAGCATCGTCACACAATCACAAGACAGAGGCTGATAATAAAAAGAAAGCAGAAATAATAGCAATGGTCTTTTGTAGAGCGCTGACTGGGAAGTCTTTGTGGGTGTGTAGTCAGACCAGGAGTGATAAGATTTCGATGTGATTCTCTTCAGTGACACAGATTTCTTCCATAAGTTCATATTTATAATTTCAGCCACTGTTTACATTTTGATTTACAATGTCTGGCTTTATCTGGTGCAGAATTATGATGCATCAATCAAGTGAATGACATAAATGTCAGACAATGAATATAGCAAAAGTCATAAAAACCCATTTACTTATTTTAATGCCATTAACAAACCGGAACTTTAGTCGTTTTCTATCACTTCTAGATTAATGGGTTGTTTTATTTCACTGTTTTAATAACTTGTTTTTTGTCAGTGTATCATACAGCCCTTCAGCATAAACATGTTTGATGCTTTTCTCAGACAATAGCATCATAGAGCCAAAGATGTCCGCCAGTTTTGTGCCAGACCACAAGGCCCCCATGGTGTTGTTCCTGGACAGAGTTTATGGTATTGACAACCAGGATTTCCTGCTGCATGTGCTGGAGGTGGGCTTCCTACCTGACATGAGGGCTGCCGCCTCTCTGGACACAGTGAGTCAGAAACGTCTTCTGGGATCGGTACCCAGTAAGTGTAGATCCCAGGTAACAGCTGGGATTTATTTCCAACAGGCTGCTTTCAGCACAACAGAGATGGCTCTCGCTTTGAACCGCTATCTGTGTACTGCCGTGCTGCCTCTCATCACCAAGTGTGCGCCGCTGTTTGCCGGCAGTGACCACCGAGCCATAATGATAGACTCCATGTTGCACACAATCTACAGACTGTCTCGAGGGCGAGCCTTTACGAAGGCTCAGAGAGACATCATAGAGGAGTGCCTCATGGCTTTGTGCAAGTAAGCTAACACCTCAAACAGAATCAGCAGTTCTCTCCTTCATCTAATATTGTTAGGTTTGTTCCTGAAGGAGGCTTTGTTTGTGTTGCCTTCAGAAATCTGCGCCCGGCCATGCTTCAGCACCTGCTGAGACGCCTGGTGTTTGACGTGCCCATTCTAAATGAGTATGCCAAACGGCCACTGAAGGTGTGAAGACGTTTGATTATTTTCTTGATAAAAAAAAAAGTTGAGTTTTAAGTTTTTTTGTCTTTTTTTTTTTACACTTTTATTGTCTTGAATCTGCAGCTATTGACTAGCCACTATGAGCGTTGTTGGAAATATTACTGCCTCCCAAATGGCTGGGCTAATTTTGGAGTTGCCTCAGAGGAAGAGCTGCATTTGACTCGCAAACTTTTCTGGGGTATTTTTGAATCATTGGCCCACAAGGTGAGCTCTCAGAAACACGAAGGAACTGCCAAAATGTGAACTTCTTCACCTTTTCTCATGTTACACAACACAAACCGGGATTAGGGGCTCTGATATGAGAAAATGTTAAAATGTTGTTGCTGTACAAATACTCAAATGCATTACCTGGCAAGAGTTTCTCAATTATGTAACATATTGTCATTAATCATTCCAGAAATTTGATGCTGAAATTTTCAAGATTTCAATGCCCTGCCTCTGTGCCATTGCTGGAGCCATTCCTCCAGATTATGTGGATGCCAGCTACTCCTCCAAAACAGAGAAAAAGGCGTCAGTAGATGCAGAGGGAAACTTTGACCCTAAACCAGTTGAGACCACAAAGTAAATATTTTCTGAATCTGTTTGATGGACAAATTTTTCAGTTGTTTTAATATTTTAGCTAAATTTTCTCTGATTTCTTGCCTCCAATAATAGCACCATTATCCCTGAAAGACTGGATCCCTTTATCAACAGATATGCTGAATACACCCATGATAAATGGGCCTTTGAAAAGGCAAGACATGTTCCTATCAGCTTGCTTACTTTCCATTATACCCATTCAGAACCAACACAATACATTTCTTTAATTGTATCTGATATGACAGCCATAGAGATCAACTCTCCTTCTAACAATAAACGATGCAGTTTGTCTTCTGTGTTGCAGATTCAAAATAACTGGTCATATGGAGAGGTGTTGGATGAGAATGCAAAGACCCATCCCATGCTCAGACCATACAAAACCTTCTCAGAGAAGGTAAGCTGTCCATTGCAGGCCGTTTCATATCGCTCATTCTCCTCTTCATGTGAGGCTGATTTTTTTTATTTATTAATTTCTTGAAAAGGACAAAGAGATCTACCGCTGGCCGATCAAAGAGTCAATAAAAGCAATGCTGGCATGGGAATGGAACATAGAAAAAGCTAGAGAGGAAGAGGAGTCGGAGAAGAAAAAGGCAGCTTCTAGAAAAATTTCCCAGACTGCTCAGGTTTGAAGGATTTTTATGTCTTGATGCTTTATGCCGCAGCGCTGCTTGTATGTTATAAGATTATCTTTCTGTTACAGGCGACTTATGACCCGAGCCATGGCTATAGTCCACAGCCTATTGACGTATCACACATGGCTCTTTCAAGAGATCTGCAAGTATGGCAGTAAAAGTTCAACAATATCTGCCGTTATCTCAATTTATACTCAATATTAACAGCTTACATTTGAACACAGTCAATGGCAGAGCAACTGGCTGAAAATTATCACAACACCTGGGGACGAAAGAAAAAGTTAGAGCTCCAAGCAAAAGGTAAAAAAACTAAAAAAAAAAAATCTGCTGCTGTGTTATATTTTATTGAAGATGGATGTTTTACTGATTTCTCTTTGGTTGTGGGATTGTTTGTGTAGGAGGTGGGACACATCCTCTGCTGGTGCCTTATGACACTCTGACAGCGAAGGAAAAGGCCAGAGACCGAGAGAAGGCTTACGAGTTGCTCAAGTTCCTGCAACTTAATGGATATGCTGTCACAAGGTATAAACATCAGATTTTGTTTTTATGTTCTCTGATTTAATTGTGCAGTCCTAATATATCTAGTGTTTTCTCCTGGCCATTCCAAAGACCAAGGCTGACTTTTTTTTATCAAGCTTTGTTAATAGGAAATGTAAGCAAATTAAATACTTGTTTAAGTGTACAAATATCAGAAACAACATATATACTGGTTTGCTCTCTTGGTAAAAATAGATGAATGGGTAGAAAGTTTCTTGGTAACACTTTATTGGAAGGAGTGTGCATAAGACTGACATGACACTGTCATAAACATGACAAAACACCTGTCATGAACATAAAGAAATTTTTATGAATGTTTATGACAGTTGTCATGAAGTGTCATCAATGCCAACTTT
>CAEGAF010087774.1:0-37545 GCA_903067075.1 Micropoecilia bifurca | reverse complement strand
AGGTCGCCAGTCTGTCGCAGGGCAACACAGAGACACACAGGACAAACAACCATGCACACACACATTCACACCTAGGGCCAATTTAGACAGACCGATTAACCTGACAGTCATGTTTTTGGACTGTGGGAGGAAACCGGAGAACCCGGAGAAAACCCACGCATGCACAGGGAGACATGCAAACTCCATGCAGAAAGGCCGGGGCCGGGAATCGAACCCAGAACCTTCTTGTTGCAAGGCAACAGCTCTACCAACTGCGCCACTAAATTGATGTAGTACTCCTCTAAATGCTCTTTACCCACCCATTCCTAAGCAATTTTCTATCAAATCTATGATTTAAAAGTTCACATTAACTTAGTAAGTTGCTTTGCCACAATTATTCAAACAAAACAAAGTGTTGATGGTAAGCAAAGCTAAAAGAAATAATAAATAAATCAGAAGATAAAATCTTTGTGAGATAAGGTTTTATCTTGTTATCTTCACAGTAATTTAGCACACTGCTACTTTCTCCTCCCCGGTTACATATGCATGCAGTTTACATGCAATGTGTATTTCTGAAGATGTTCCCTGAGATTCTCAGGTTTACCTTGCCTCTTTCTCCTTTGATGCTCTTGGAGTCTAAAAAAAGCTTGTGGCTTTCTGCAAAAGCATACATCCTGTGACAGCCCTCTGAGAAAAAAATAAAACCCAGACGAGCCTCCTGCATGCCATCAGAGTGTGCAAACAGAAACATGCATCGCACTCTGTAGAGTTGTCTATCTAGCGAAACAATCAGTTTAAAGAGTTGCTAATTTAATTTTAAAACAGTTTCCACCATGGGGAATTGCGACAATCGGACACAAGTAGGTAAGTGTTGAAAGAAGGAGCACGAGTGATCAGGAGATTCAAAAGTTGAATGTAAAGTTTAATTTAAAAATGCCAACCTTGAGATATTTTGTAATTATGCTAAGAATTTAAGAGAGATAACTTTATTTCTAGGGAATTTAATGCTACTCTCAAAGAATAGTAGACAGCATTATGCTTCGCAGCAGGTACAGAAGTTACTTTTTCAGTGAATGCTACTTTATTTTAGAAAGTACATTACTATCTCTATTGTTTTATTAGCTTCATAGTTTCATTGTTTGTTCAATGTTTCACACTTGAAACCAAAATCTTGAATAGCTCAGACAGGAAATTGTACCAACTGTGTATTGTGAAATATGGTAAACTTTGGGAAAAATACGCAACCACCTGCCAGCATTTTTATTGTGCAACTCTTAGATCAAAGTCGTCAAATGTCTGTCTGTTTCACACTGTTCAGTTTGTTTGTAGGTTTATGTAGTTAAATGAAATACATTAGGGTTTTTTTTCAATATAGCAAAGTTATTTGAAAATAAACAGTTTAAAATGAAAAGTATTTATTATGAATTATGGCACAGCAGATAAAAAGTTATTTTTTGTTGCTTACAGAAACAGTTGATATATACATCTTAAGAAATATTACCAGTTTTCTGTAAAATTTGTTTACTATTTGTATTGGAACAATGTTATTGGTGAATTATAGGGCAAGTCAAAATATGGACATATGTTTTTCCAAGGAGGCAGACAATAAAGCAGGAAGTATGACTGTCAGTGATGATATTACTAAACTCTGACTGGGCTTTTTTTATTGTTTCTGTTTATTTTTAAGAAGCGTATATGTTCCATAAGAGAAAAAATACAAAGATTGAAATAAAGTAAATCCTATTTTTACATAACTATCCTAAGAAAAAGGATGAATAAAACAGACGGATAACTTGCACATTTCATTTTATAAATACACACCACGCAGTTCATTCTAGGATAGATTTTAAAGTTATGTTTTTTTTACTCTGGGGACGTTTCACAGAAATCTTCGGTTCTAATAATAACTTGCTTTTAGCTCTAACCAGGTCTAGGCTGCTGTGTGGAGCAGCTGCAGCTCCTGAACTCTGGACCAAGACAGTTTTCAGCCATCAGTGTTTTTAGATCACAGGCGAGACCTCACTGACTTTCAGTACAGCATGAGATTTAGTTTTTTTTTATGTTTAGTAATTCACTTGTTTTATTTTGCATAGTTATGATTCACCAATGCAGCAGTCGCTTTCATGTGTTTTAGTAAAGTTGAACTTGTAAAATAGGAAAGAGGAAAATATGAGATATAGATCAAAATAGATGCAGAGACTCTTGATTGTTGTTTGTTTGTGGTTACGCAGTTGGTCAAAAAGGTTTCTAAATGCCCCTCACACCAACACAGACCTCTCTCAAGCACTGGTGACATTTTCCATTGAAGAAAGGTCTTGTCTGTAATGAAGCATATGATGCAACGAGGTTTTGTGAAGCACAAGTACAAGTGTTTAAAATCACAGCAAACCTTTAATCACGCTGGCTTACAAAAACTTCAGCACACCTGCACTATACCAACTTTTATTCTGATGCTTTGGAAACTAAAGCGTATCTCGTCACGATTATTACAAGTACAGCGCTGAGTTACGCTTTATATAACATCGTAGTGTGATCTAAACCTAAATGTAGCTGTTTATTGCTCAGTAGTCAGAAATTAGAGGAAGATGTGTGCAATTAACACTCTTTTCCATTTCCTTTCTTGTCACAATGTGTAGCAAAATGAGGACATAATTGTTTTTAAAAAAATATGTTTATAATACTAACAATAATAATAATATTAATAATGATAATATAATTTTTTTGATCAATCCTACAGTTTGTATTCATTTTAAAAATATATAATTTATCTGTTTTTTTCCCCACATCAATAACAAAAATGCCATGTATATCATTGACTGAGTCCATGGTAGCTTATTGACATGACAGACAAGTTTAAAGGTCTTTATTGGCATGACAGGAATCTAACCGTTCTGCTATTTTCTGATTAATTTTCTTGAGCTTCTTGAGTTTGAAAGGCTTCCTTGCCATAACCCTAATCTTTAGGAGGTTTTAGGAGGTGGGACTCTGGCTGCGTCACTCAAAAACATTCATGTTATTTTCAGTCAGAAGATATATGTTGGTAAAATGTATCACTTCAACTACATTAATAAATCAACTTTTAATTTTCTATATATTGTGAAATTATTTTTTCTTGGGTGCACAACGTTTTTACCTTTCATGTAATTTCACCTTAAAAGTGGCTATTATATTGTTTTCTATTCTGTATAATTGCATTTAAACTATTTACATGCACTATTTAAAGGGTTTTCATTTAAGATATTCAGAATAGCAAGGATTCTTTTATGCAAGAATCCCTGTTTGTATTATTATTATTTTTCCATGAAGGGACGTAATGTCATCCATTCTTTTTATCAAAAGCTCTTAGCTCTGCAAGATTCATGAGCTCCCCTGCACACACCGCTGTTTTGAGATCTCTATTTATGGCTTTGATGAGATTTAGGTCGTAGTGATACCTCCATATCTTTTCTGCTAAGGCCCTCTGCTGCATATTTCATGGTAGTAATCAGTGTTATAGTTACATATATTCAGAAGAGTTTTCTTCAGAAAATGGTGTGTTTGAAGGGAACAAACATAACACTGACTACTGACAACTTACCTTCTGTCTTAGTTAGGTCTGACGCTGTGTAAAGTAATCTTTAAATTTAAATTTGACAACTCTCATAACAAACGGTACTATTACAAAATCAGATAAAAGAAATCAAAAGACAGTTCATGTTGTCATCATTTACGCTTTAACACTTATCTAAGTAAATCCAACACACGACAGGAGGATAAGTTCAAGCTTCTGCGTAAAATAGTTTAACAACTGTCATGTAACGTAGCGGTGCTGCAAAACAAATGTCAGGACAGTAAATAACCCAACCCTTTCAGAATTGGTTTTTCAGGCAGGAAAGAAATTCAGCTTGCTCCGCTGAATTCATTTTCCCGCAACACCTAAAAAAAAAAGTTGCTTGCACATCCATGCTTGCAAAAGTTTCTGCGAAACCACATCTTCTGCTGACGACTGAGCAGAGCTGTGATGTAAATCATTTTGTCAGGATGCAGTGTGCATGACTCCAATACTTTTGTCACAGTTTTGTTTCTTTAAGTTCAGTATTTATTCATCTGCACCCCGAGACGAGACTCACCTCTAAATGTTTAAATGGATTTTTAAAATTTTGCTGGAAATTTAGTTTAAAATTTGAATGTGGATAAATTGCTAACGCAAAAGCAATTGCTTATTTTATCAATGACCGTAAAGGTGTGCTTGTTTGGTTTGTGTTTTAAATTAAACATTTCCTCTCAGAACAATACCATTGTTTCTAAAATAGGCATAGGGTTGACGGTGTGGTGGATTTGCGGTAAACACTGACATCTCACTGAGCAGGTTGGGCATTTCTTTGTAAACTTTGCCTCCTGCCTTTGTATCATACAAAGTTCAGGTGCCAGCTGTCATAACAAGTCAGGCAAACATAACAAATCACCAAATATATATTCAGAGTACATATACAGATGGACCTCAACAGCTAATTATTGGTTCTTCATGTCAGAGGAAACAATCAGTTTGGGGTTTTTTTCTGCTGCAAATCCACATGAAAGGAATTAAGTATAGACATTTAGCAAGTCATTCCTTATAGTTGTGCTTTTATTTTTTTCACAGAGCATGATTGGTTGAAATCAAATGCCCACGTCATCGTCTATGTCCTCGGTACGACTCTGGCACTATCACTATTGTTTAACATGGCATGCTGCTTGTCAAAGATCTGCTCAGGTAATTATCTTTTTTTTTCTTTCATACATCAAAGGAAAAGTGGTATTTTTTAAAATGGAGAATAAATGATTACTTATGTTGCGACAGGGAAAGGAAGATGTCAGTGCAGGAAGAGACGAAGGTATGTAAACATATGTGTAGATTAAGTCAAGCTCTTTCCTTTGACTAAACAAGAAGAAACTCATGGACCTTTTTCATCCTTGTCTCTAAAATTCAAGTAGGAGTTCCAGACAAATGGAAGATAATCCAATTTATGGGAACCTAAGCTACATGGATGCAAGTAGGTACTCGGTGTGCATCTGTGTGTGTTCACATGTTGGCAGAAATTTTTTAAAATAAATTGTGATGTTGTCAACAGGTGTAGCTGTGTACACAGACCCCGTTCCTCTTCACTCCTCACTGAGCTCTTCATCTTTAAGGATTGCACACAGGATCCATCCTGATTCACAGGTAGAACCTTTACAGGTTCTCCACTGAATGAAGTATTTATTTACCAAATACTGAAATTGTCTTTATCTTTTTGTGTCCTTCCAGTCCAAAAGTCAGGAATGCTATGCCAACCTGACCCTGAAGGCTCCCAGGCCACAGTCTGGGCGCGTCTCTCCACAGATCCTGGTCTCAGATATCGTGCATTTAGAGGAGGCAGAGGAAACCGGAGAGGCAGAGACGGAAGAACCTGTTACCATAGATGATGCTGTCTCCACCATGTCGGATCTGTACGCCTCCGTGCAAACCCAGCGAGCCAAATTGGTCGACACTGCGGACGGTGAGGAAGGCTACGCAAACCATCTCTGAGACGACCTGTTGACCCTCAGAGGAGGATGGAGGACGTTTTAAAAGCCTCTCCTGCCACCACAGGAGGGCGCTATTTGTCACAACATTGAAGTGACAGCCTGCTTGCAGCAGTGAAGGACATCACTCAAAGTGTTATTCAGCCCCAGTGGACATGCAGACAAACAGGTCATTACCATCCAGTCTAGTATAATTAAATTAGAATGCATTTTAATTCAAGGTACAAATTCTGAAAAATTAAAAATAACCACCTAATGAAACTAACAGGATAACTTGAAGCAAACTGAGAACTCAAACTGAGAAAGGATCTATTATATCTGTACATGTATTAATGTACTAACTTTAGTTTAAGTGCAACTTTTCACTCCTTTATGTTCATTACTTGTAGGAAGGTTCTATGGGAATGACGCCTGTAAATACAAATTCTTTGAATACTTTTGTTAAATTGTAGGTAAAATAAAACATGTTTCATACTGAATGATTTGTTTAGACCATTTAAAAGTGTGACACAGCAAGCAATGGCAATAATGGGAATCTAGCACCAGAGAAAGCTTTTTAAGTTCTTCTGCTTTCTTAAAAATGTCAGGTGAACTCAAATCAGGTCGGACATGTTACAAATTGGCTAATTTTTAATGTGTGCATTACTTTATCGACAGTGCAGAAACTCATTAGACGTTGTTGCAGGTTTATACAACTTTTAAAGGACCAAAACAACCACTTGCCCTCAGATTTCCAGTGGGAAGAAAAAGTGCTGACTCCCAGGAGCAGTGCGATAAATTTCTGCTCCTTCTTCTAATCTTTGCTAAGTGCACTGTGTGCAGTGTGATAGAAAAGTGTTGGAACCAGACAACAATACCTGACCTTTGACTGACAAAGAGCCAAAGGTGAAATCAATTTTACTGAGTTAAATAAAATTTCAACAAAAAGAAAACAAAGGCAGCATAGTAACGCTCATTAACAATAAATCTCTGCAGAATCTGATGACAAACTGAGGAGACAATTCAAACATTGGATTCAGCTGTGATAGAGAACAGACACATCAGCAAACAATCTGACAGTCCAGATAGGAACTGCCAGTGCAAAACATGTGTGCACTTCTTAGAACAAAGAGTATTGCTGATTGTATGTTAAATTTATCACAGCTGCACCTTTATCATTATCAGCGTTAGCGTTTATCGTCACTGTAATCACTGTGGGAGATAAGGAAGTGTTTTAGCAATTAACGGTGTTATTTTATAATCTGACAGAGCTGGGTAACATACAGGGCAGGAATATTGTTGGTGAATCTTGTTATATAGATTTAGTTTTTAACTGCAAAGATGTTTGAATGTAATTGATTTAGAAATTTGTCATTCTTGTCTATAGTAAGTAAATCTTAAAGACAGACTCATGGCACAAAGATTACTGTGACTATAGATAATTTATAAAGTCTAGATGATATGGACATGCCTAGTAAGCTTCTTGTAGGTTAATTCAGAAAATTTGACTCAAATGGATGAATTTAAAGGCAACTTCTCAAAGGATTTCTTGTGTGACAAAGAGGGAAATAGAAATAAGAAATAAGATTTGTAGCTTGTGGAGGGAAATAGAAATAGTTGACCCAAGTCATACAACTTAAAAAGCAATTCTAACAAACACTATGTAATGTGTTTGATTATGTTTTTATTATACAGTGTGTGTAAATATCTGGCTTCAAGAATTATTATAAATATCTAATTATGTTCTTACAGGGTGGGTGTCCAAACTGAAACTTTGACAAGTGTAACAGTGATCTATAAAAACATCTTTAATAATTTTGCAATATAATAATTAATTAATAAAAAGTGATGAACAGTTGCAGTCAAACGTCCAAAGAAAACATCCACATACTTTATATTAAAATACTTCAACCAAATCTGTTTGTTTATATGAAAAATTCAGAGCAGAGAACTTGACTGTAACAATGTTCATGCTCCAGTGTTCTTAAAAGACAATTAAAATTATTCAAGAAAAATATTATATTCAGCATGATTACATCCTGAGGAGGGATTTTCTAACTATAAGAACCTCCCTCCAGAGGTCTGAGAAAGTACATTTTACATGGCCAGAGCGTTGAAAGAATTTTCTATGATTACATAAGTTGACCCCTTCACTTAAGAAAAGGTACTTAACCTTTGTATTGACAGTATATAGTGCACCACCAAGAAGCACAAAAACCAGCTCAGCTTATTTTCATTTATAGCCTTGGAGGGAGGAAGAGGACACACTGATTTTACTCAGAGTGATTTATCATATTCAGTCTGTAAAGGAATCTAAGATTTCTTTGTAGATCTGTTGATGCAGTCTTGATAAAAAAAAACAACAAAACAAAACCCTTTTATTCCAATAACAACTCAAATTTAATATGTTTCTTAATAGATTTTAGAGCAAAAGAATATCTTAATGGCACCTGCTGATTTGTGAAAGTGTATCATCACAGTACAGACGTGACTCAATTTAATCTGCTGAGCTGGATTACATAGTCGACATTTACCAATTCAGTTTATAATTAGTAAGATTATAAACTGAATTTAAATGTAGCGTATATTGGGCATGAGACTGAACAGTATGTTGAAGGAAAGTGGAGAAATTCTTGTGAAATTAACTCTGTAGAAATAAATTTGAATGAACTGTATGTAAATGAAATGGCTTTTACTTCTACACATTAAGATATTTCAAAGTACTTGGCTAGTAATTGTTTAATTTATCAAAGGTAAAGATGAAGACTCAAAGAAAAACAGCTGATTTTCTGAACTCAGAATTGAAGGGAGTGAGTTAAAAATGCTCAGTTTCAAATGTGACATAAAATATGAATAAACTGGTACACTTTTGAGTAATATGTACAATCAATCAATCAATCAATCAATCAATCAATCAATCAATCAATCAATCAATCAATCAATCAATCAATCAATCAATCAAATATCTTGATTCTACATTTTCTTCAAAAGTAAAATAAATGCAAATGCTGAATTGTTGCAGAGGAAATACGCACTAGGGGCAAAAGGTGGATTTATTAGAATACATTCTAGTTGTAAAACAAAATTAGCAAGACATAACAGCAGGATGAGTGTTAAGATACAAAACACAAGAGTCGCAGATAAATGAAATTAAGTATACAAGTAAACAAGTAAGGCAAATAAGGTAAAAAAAAGTTAGTGGGATATTCTACAAGCAGAGAAAACACATTTAAAATCTTTGTAGTTAAAAATGAAAACACTGAACCAAGACTAACCTAAAAACGTACCATAAAAACATGCCAATCATCAATAGGCTTCACTTATCTGTTCATATAAGTAAACAGATAAGTGTTCACTCAAGCTAAAAGTCAATTAATTGCAAAACTCTACTTCTATAGTTGCAAATGTAAGCGTAATTACATGGAAAATAAACTACGTAAAAAATCCTCTTTGCATCAAAACCTGATTTTAAGAAAGAGGCTAGAAACATCAGACTTGGGTATTCAAAGTTTCTGCTTTTTCTGTTGCATCAAAGTTTTCGAGAGTCTTGAGAACCGCTCCACCGTCAAAGTCTGAAGGCACATCGAAGAAAAGCTCATCATCAAAGCAGTTCTCATCAGACGGTGATGCCATGAATTGCAGCTTCATGACCATCCCGGTGAGCAGCCCACCAACTGCAGCTGCAGCGATAGTGGCAAAGACAGCTGCAACCTGAAAGAGAGCTTGTTCCTGAGCAGTGCGGCCCAGACCTGGCTTCAACCCGGGAATCAACTTTTGCAGCTCCAGCAGCTTCGGATCTCCCTCTGGTGGAGCACGATGGGAGAAGATCTGATACATGCTGGGCCCGTAGGTGTCTTCAGTGGCCATCAGGATAGCACAGATCCCTGCAGTGGATGATATGAGTCCGGTAAGCCCATGCAGATTGTGAATGCCACACTGGTCCTGGATCCTCAGACGCTGAGCCAAGAAGGGAGTGAGGTACTTGTAGCCAAAGAAGCAGGCAGCGCAGCCCATAATGCCTAGAGCGTATGCAGCTACCGGGGAGATCATCATGTCCACAGAAGCCCCAACGGTAACTCCACCTGCCAGTGTCACGTTCTGAATATCTGCCATTGTTAGCTTGCCTTTTTTGTTGAACATCGCAGAGAGGGCAAAGGCGGTGATAGTTGATGAGCTCAGACCTAAGAATGTGTGGAGTACGGCTCTGTGCTGGTCGTCACCTTTAAATGTGAGAGCAGAGTTAAATGAAGGCCAAAACACCCAAAGAAAAAGCGTTCCCATCACAGACAGGATGTCGGAGTTATAACTCGTGGTCTCTTTGGGGTGTCCTTTATTCAAACTTGGGCGATAGAGGACAAAAGTTACCCCCAGCCCAAAGTAACAGGCAAACAGATGAATAAGAATACTGCCTCCTGCGTCATTGATCCGTAGATATTTGAGTACAGCCCACTCTGTGACGGCAAATATAGGAATCTCCAGCAAAGCCATGACCAGGAGCTGAACAGGGCCGGTCTTCCCAAGCACAGCTCCAAATGAGATGAGGACCACAGCACAGGCAAACTCTGCGTTTATGAGATTGATAACTCCCAAGTGGATTTTACCGTCAGAGTAAAACTGGAAGTACCCTTGAATCAGGATGGCCCACTGGATGGAGAAGGTAGCTGTGAGGAAGTTGAACACCATCCCACTGAAGCCGTAGAAGCGAAAGAAGGCCAGCAGGCAACCAAAGCCCAGGAAGATCATCACCTGAATATCAGCAAAGTAAGGGTAGTCCCGATACATTGAGTTCTCCATCAGGTCGGTCTCGTTGTTTTGCAGCTTCGCATTGGAGTTATCGTCATAAGTGGCAAAGATGCCGTAGAGTGCAATCATTACAACCTCCAGCACCAACACAAAGGTTGGCAAACGCAGCTTCAAGCTTGTTGATGCACTCATGATGATGAACGAGTTGAGATGAGTGGCATGCTCCTCCAGCTACTCTAACACTCCTTATATGCAATTTCCTTCCCTGAGATAAGAGCAACTAACGGCATTGGTGCATTATACTCCTCATATAAGGCCAGCCAGAGTCTGTAACAGAGCAGCATGTCAGATGAATGAACTTCAATCCTTCAAACTCTTTACGATTACCTTATCTCTTCTTCAGTTTTTTATTTGACTGTTCCAAACAGCCGCACAATGAACATATATCTGTACATCGTTCTTCAAACAGTGAACTTCAATTTACTTCTAGTTTCTAGAATTTTGATTATTTTTGGGGGTGAAAACCAGATAGCATTTTGAGTCTAAATCTAAAATAAAAAATTTGTTTCACAAAGCAAAGACAGTGATTTCAAATTATTAATCGACTCCTGGTCAAACTCTAATAGAATTTGCTATTCTGTTATTAGCAAGCACTCCAATTTTGGTTTATTAGACAACATAATGTCTGATATAAAATATGGCATAGTAAAAACACATTGAATTCATAGCTCAATTAATTTGCTAAATTATTCTTCAGACGTGAAGATGGATATGTACAAAAGCAATATAAAATATTCCATTATCTATATTACCACTTTTATTTACACAATTTATTACATTATTCAGAAGCTAAGATCTAAGTTGAACACACTTAAAAATGTATGTTTTCATATTTAGGCTTTTTTATATTTTGTTGTGTATATGGTAAACAAAAGATTCTTTTTAATATTTTATTGTGTATCGAACCTTCTGGACATCGCCTTTTAGTTATTTGTCCTTAATTTCTCCCATATTTGGTGGCGATACATCATTCATGAAATCAGTTTTTTTGTGAGTGTAGTCTGTGTTCTACTTGAATTGTAAATAAACTTTATTTTTTAAAAAGACCACTATCTCTGTCTTTACATAACTGTAACTTTTTCTCAGCTGATGTTTACGGAAGAGGATTAGGGCCACCGAAAAAAAAAGAAATAATTCTGACTTTAAAGTCAGAATTCTTTTTTTTTTCTTGGTGGCCCTAATCCTCTTCCATAGATGTTGGCATATATTTACTTCCATATAACGTTACATGGTTTGCTTCACCGAAAACATCAACAAATGTTTTTTTTTGTTAGCAGTAACACATTTAGACCAGCAGGTGGCGGTAGTATATTTAATTTCTGCGTTACCCTCGCACATTAAACTTAAAGAAGAAGAATTGAGACTTGTCCCGTGATGCATTGCTCTGCCAACGTATGCAAACAGGAACATGGCCACCGGTTTTTAACGTAGGTGCTTTTTATTAGTCTCCTTTGTGAGCCTCACGCAGCCCGTGACAGCCCGTGAATCTGCCACGGAAGAAAACCCCACGGTAGAGTCCAGCCGCGGAGCGTCCACACTGTGAAAGCAGCGTCCCGGTTGTTGTTCATCAGTCCCAGTCAGGTAAGGGCCGGTTAGCTCAATGTTAGCACACAAAACCCCTCCAGCCAGTAAAAATATTATTGGGTTGACGTGCGTTTGGGAATCAGGATTTACGTGGTAAATGACGCCAGAAATGAGTATATAACTTGAACCCGAAAACAAAAGAGATGAGTTAAAGTGATGTAGTTTTGTTTCACTAAAACAAAAAGAAAGAAAGAAAAAGCCTTGACACGACTACACCAGAGCACAAGCCAAAAAATGACAGTGATTTTCACGTCATGTTGGAAACATTACTGAAAATGTTTTAACATTTTCTCACCACCAAACTGACTTGTCTGTAAACACTGGATTTTACAGAAGTGTTTATGATTAAGAACTTCAAAGAACTGTCTTAAAATGAAAAGCCATATTATTGATGTCTTTACACTGACACTTATTAATTTATGTTTTGGATGATGATTAAATCAGAAACTGAAAGCTGTTTGTTTTTGTGTCTGTTTCTTCATATGTTTTCATTGAGATGCACAAATGAAGCTTTTTTTGGTTCATACCAGTTTCTGGTTTTCTTTTTTGTGGTCTATATTTAAAAACAGAAAGTAAATAAAGAAAAATATATGGATTAAAATAAGAGCCAGGCTAAAACAATTTATTTTTGATTCGCTTTTAAAATCATCAACTTTTTTCAAATGTAGTTTTAAATATGGGGCCTGTGATAGACGATTGAAGCTCATCATGAGTTCTTAGTTTCTCTTTATGTAAACTAAAAGCACGTAGGATTCATTGACTAAACAATTAATACTTGAAGACAAATAAAAACAGGTTAAAATAATTTCAGAAATCCGGACGTTATAACAGTTACACAAAATAAATGTCCTCATTTTTGGTGCAGTTTTGATATAATTGCTGACTCAAACATATGTTGTTTGTCCTATTTAGTTTAAAACTAATTTAGGTAAAATTAACCCTTTTAAATAATTCCAATAAGAACATGCATATAAACGCAATGTAATTAAAGGAAAAACCAGAGCCAAATCCAATGAAAAAAGTCAAAAGTACCTGGAAATAATATTATATAAAATATGCTAACAGAAAAAAACAAGAAATGACAAATGTTAATACTTTTCCAAATTTCCTGGTTTTTATTGGTTATTGTGCGAACTAGTTTTTATCATTTTGTTTCTGTTAGTCTTGTCATTAATTAAAACAAAAATACTTTAAAGAAACACACTTTTACAAACCAAAAACATCAGGAGAGACTGTTTATCACCCTACTCACTCAAAAGATGAGCATACAACAAAATGTGTGTCATCTTTTAAGAATTAGAACTAGATTAGAATTAACATAAGTGAATGAAAGCTCAATATTTCACCATGTTTTTATTTTTTCACCATATTCATGCTTTTGATAGTCACTAATTTTGTCTACTGCAGTTTAGACATAATGTTATATAGCATGTTCATTCAATTTTTTCAGTATGGAAACAGCAATTTGTTTTTTGTGTAACAAACAAATTTGAAAATCGCATTAGTTGCACTTGCTGTACTTTTCACAAGGAACATGAAACGACTGTTTCTTTTACTTTCATCCTGTCACCTTGAGGGACCAGACTGACATTGTGGTTTTCATCCTGCAAAGCAAAGGTTGAGTCGTCATCACAATGTGGCATTTGAGTCCTTCCAAATATTTATTTCCCCTTTAACTTTTTCTGACAAGTGGATTTGGTTGCACTTTTCTTTTTGACTGAAAATAATCAAGACATGTCGGGCAAAGAGAATAAAATACCCGGTAATAAATATTGCCGATAACGTGCTTAAAAATGTCTGCAAAATTGTCTATTTGTTAATTTATTTCTGCTTCAAATATAACCCTTTTTAGTAATTAGAAAATTCTGGAAACTGCAATGTTTTTTTCAGAAAAAGATCTTTATTGTGTAAATGTCAGAAGACTGTAAACATGCTCATATAAAGATAGAAGAAACAGCAGCTTTGTGTAACATTGTTTATAGATTTCTCACCATTTGTGACAGGTAAAGAGAAAAAACCCCTGATTACAAAACAGTATTTCTGCTAGCACACTGTGTACGTTAAGAGCTCCCCATACCACAGTGAAACAATAGACTAAAACAGTAACTGTACAACTGGATAATTATTTGTTATATTTGTGCATATAAAAGTTATTTACAAGGGATTGGACAGTGCAACTAGGAAGAAAGATCTATGATATTGCTCCCGAACAAACTGGAGGAACATTAAATGTTTAAAATATTGTGTAATTTCCAAGATTGATAATTTAATAAGACTCATCCATATGTCCTCATTTATTTCTGTGCATCCACATTTGAGCCACTGCTTAAATCATTAGAGGACAGCTGGAAATATTGCATCAGTAATTGCAGTATGAAATATCCTGATTTTATCACTAAAAGGGTTAGAAAAGCAGAACGTTCATGAACTTATAACGCAACCAGATGTGCAACAACATGCTGTTTTTTTTAATGCATCTTAGAGAAACAATAGAGCTTACAATATGTGGAAATTGAACATTTTCTTATGTGCAGCACATTGACAACTGTCAATTCACAGAAACAATGTTCTGTTGGAGTGGTCTGCTACCTGAGGGTGGTTCTCGTTTTTTCCGAGCCTCGCTGTGACTCTTCCTGGACATGCCAGCGAGCTGTCAACTTGCTTCCTCCTCTTCCTGAAATAGACCTACAGGCAGTCTGTACCGCTGCAGGTCCTGGAAGAGCCTAAACTCTCCAAACTGCTTTCGTGCCCTGAGGATATTAGGAACCTGTATTCCCTTATAGCCGCTCCTAGTTTCTGACTCGTCATTAATAAAGAACTGCCAGGTTAGGAAGATGCATCTTGTTTTCATATCTGCAGCTAGAAAACTAGGTATTTCCTGGATGTCTTTTGGATCAGAACTGTAATGTAATTCATGCCAGTTCACCTCTAATGCTCTTCATCCAATCCCCATAGAAAGCTTGGGACTCACTACAGTCTATGTGAAAAAAGCACCTTGACTTTTCAATTTTAAATGTAAACTTTATTCTACGGCTAATAAATATTCACTTGTGATGATGAATCTTTTGTTGAGGATGACTGTTGATTTAAAATTATTATTTGATAAGTTATTGCAATAAGCTTAAGTGCATCCCAATATATAATGTATAAATCTATGTTTTTTTCCAATAACAAACCTACATTTAGCTTTTGAGAAAATTAGAATAGAGAAGCAATTTAACGAAACAAATCTGAAATGTTGCTCAAACAACAAAGGAGTTCATTGATTGTACAGAGATCAGCTGCTGTTGACGAAGCTTTGGATGTTTTAATAGCATTAGCTTTTAGCTGGTTGCCACTGTTGGCTTTGTATATACATATACTCTTCTAACTCTTGACAGGATGATAAATATTTGAGTTTTAGGCCAGTTTGCTGGCAAATCAAGAACAGTGACACCATCATCGTTAAAGCAATTATTGGCACCAAATCATCCTGGATAATAAAATCTGCATCGCCATAAATCTTGCCAGCAGAGGGAAGGATGAAATGCTCTAAAATAATAGACAGCTGTATTGATTGTGGACTTCAGAAAACACAGCGGAGTAACACTAGCACATAATGACACCACAAATCATTACTGACTCCTGGTTGGAGTTCTTTCTGCTGCTTGTGAACCTTTTTTCCATCATAATTTCCACTCAACTTTGCATTAATCAGATTGTTTTGGAAATAACCAGCTTTTCCAGCAATAATATTTGGGATTACTGATCTTCTGGAGAGAGTTGATGTATCTATGCATGATGCATCGGTTTTCAGTCCTGTTTCTCGGGACCCACTGTCCTTATTCTACTGTTCTATTTAACTGATCTAAATTACGTCCCAATTATATTCTACTTTATAAATATAAACCTGTACCATCACATTGCTTATGTGCAACTTCAGTAACTGTACGTCAGTGTTAATGACAATAACTAAAGTACTGAGTCAGTAGTTCAAACTTGATATTACTTATTGCACTAAAGGTCTGGTCAAACTTTGTTTCAGTGTCGTCATGGCGAGTCCAAGGACCAGAAGAGTTCTGAAGGAAGTGAGAACCCAAGATGAGAATAATGTAAGTTCTCACACATTGGTGCGTTTGTGTGATTTGATTTCAATCACACAAAGAAAAGATGTCTTTTCTTTAATTTCCTAAGAAAAGACATCTACATTTACCGTACTAAAAACTTTACAAAGAAGCTTGTCTTTGTGCTGTAGAGAAGCTGTTTGATGGTCCTTTCATCAGTGCCTAAATGAGCCAGAAGTAATTTTTGATGATTATTGTTCTGCCAGTGGACATTTGGTTGGCTGTCATCTTTGGCAGACATTTTTCTGTTTTATAACTTTTGTAAAAAAACAAAACTAAAACAACCAAACAAAATACTTTTATTGCACCTAATCTGTATTCTGAAATACTAAGACTAGACTGTCATTATTTTTATTTTGTGAAAATTTAGATTGGGGGGGAGGGGGGGAATCTGATGCACCACTATGCAGCATTTTTGTAACTCTGACATGTTCTAATGTTTTCTTTGCAGCTTTGTTTTGAGTGTGGGGCTTTCAACCCTCAGTGGGTTAGTGTCACATATGGCATTTGGATCTGTCTTGAGTGCTCTGGGAAGCACAGAGGCCTGGGAGTGCATCTGAGGTAAGAGGGGTGAAGTACATCATGCTTTTGTTAAATCGAGAAATATAATATTTTAAAATCTGCCTGGCTCATGTCAGATCATTAGTGATTTTCCTGGTGTTTCAAAGCATATTGTTATAGCCTTTGATTCGTCCCCTCTCTTCAGCTTTGTACGCTCTGTCACTATGGACAAGTGGAAAGATATTGAACTGGAGAAAATGAAAGCTGGTGGAAATGGGAAGTTCCGCCTGTTTCTAGAACTCCAAGACGATTATGACCCAAACTGGACCTTACAGGAGAAGTACAACAGCAAAGCTGCTGCTCTCTTCAGAGACAAGGTGAGCAACACAAAACCAACATTTTATAACTAAAACTTTCTGTTTGGTCTGGAAAGGACTCAGCATCCTATTGCACTTTTTTCCCTAGTTTTGGACTTCAATTTTTAATCAGAAATTATGTTACTAAATATTTGTTGGAAATGAAACAGCATTGTAAATTGTCTTGCAAAAACATCCCCACTCCTTTAACCTTTTTACACTACATAAAATTACTACCACAAAATGTGACGTGTGACTGGAATGTAGATGATTAACCAAAGAAAATAAGATTTCTGTTCTGCATTTTAATTTAGGCCCCTTTTAATCGGATTACTTTAAATAAAATAAAGTACAAATACTTTTTGGACAACCTCCTGAGTTATGGAGAATTTTAAAGTATTCAATTTGATTGAGCTTTTTTGCCAAAAAGAAGGATGGGCAAAACTTAAGTCTCCATGTGTGAAACTGGTTGAGTGATTTCCAAAATACTTGCCTCTGTAATTGCAGCAAAACATGATTCTATGTCATGTTGACTCAATGGAGCTGAATTCAATGTATTGCACAGTAAAAATTGAATGCTTATTTTTTAAATTTAAAGTATGCATGGTTTTTCAACCACTTCACATCTGTCACTTTGTTTAGATTTGTGACGTAAAATCCCACTAAACTACAATAAAGTATTTACTGTTGATGTAAAAAATTTTTTGCAAGACACGATAAATTAATCAAATGAGTACACTTTTGTCTTGTGGTCTAAAGAATTCAGTCTTGATTGACTTTTCTAGGTAGCAACATTAGCTGAGGGGAAGGAGTGGTCCATTGATACGTCCCCTGCCAGAGACTGGACTCCTCCTCAACCCAAGTCGGGCCTTTCTTCGTCTCACCGGTAACTTGGACAATTTGAACACAATAATGCTGGTTGTTATTGAAACAGAGCAGCCATTAAATGTGTTAATGTATGCTATTTAAATCCAGATTTGGGGGATCTGGACAGAATCCAGTCAGTTCTGGTGACAAAGCATTCGAGGATTGGTTGAGTGATGACGTCAACTCTTATCAAAGGTACGATTTTTCCTGTCTCATTTCATCCTGGTTTGTTGTGCACATCAGGTTGTGTGTCGGTAATTTTGCGAAACGTGCTTTTACTGTTCCTCAGTGGTGGAGGATACAGTGGGAACCAAGAGAATCGATATGTTGGTTTTGGCAACACTGTAACCCCAGAGAAGAAGGATGAGGACTTCTTGAATAATGCAATGTCTTCAATTTATTCAGTGAGTCTTTGTATATTTAACTTTGTCTTTTGTTTTGCTAGAGATGACTTATTTTGCTTTTGTTATTTAAAATTATCTTTTGTGTTTTGCAGGGCTGGAGCAGTTTTACTGTTGGTGCCACCAAATTTGCTTCAATTGCCAAAGATAACGTAATTTAAAAATATTTCACATAAAGCTGGAGTTTAAACTCAACTCCTCTTGAAGAATTGTGAAACTCATTATCTTGTTTCTTTTTATGCACTTATGCAGACAACAAAACTGGCAAACCAAGCAACTTTAAAGGTAAGGGTAGCATCTCAAGTAGCCTGGATAAGCCAAAGATTTCTTTGTGCTTTTCAGTCGTTTTTATTGAAATATTCCTTCCAGCTTGAGGAGATTGATGGCATGAACATGCAGTATTTTACTGGCTATTTATTATGCAGTGTATGTGGAACATGTTAGGCTGTGATAACAGTGTTATTACTAATATCTCTCTGCCCTCCTTGGATGTAGTTGAGGGGCTATAAAGCTCCCCCTGAACCGGTAAAGCAGTTTATAGCTGCATGCTCATTTTTGCATATCATTTATTTAAGGCTGCCCCATTTTTTTACATTTATTTTTAAGCAAATTTTAAATAGAGAACCATTGTGCAAAATGTTGCTGAATTACATGTTAATGTGCTTCTGCTTGTTAACACCAAGAGTTGCTTGTGTTGGTGCCTTGAGTTTATGTCCTGATGCAGGAGGTCTTTTGGGACATAAACAGGAATATTAAATAAGGATTGCAAATAATTCCCACCCTTATTATGGATATGAGCCACTGTTTACTCACTTCCATACATAATGGGTTATCCATTTATGCATGACTTCTTTTTGTCTTTTGTAACCATTACAAGAGATGTAAGATGTAAGGATGTGCTCTGGCATGTGAAAACATTTCTTTATAGCCCCCAGGATTCTCATGTTACTCTGCAGTGCATTCAGTGGAGTGCTGGGTGAATTGTACATATAATAATAATAATAATAATAATAATAATAATAATAATAAATTATTGTCCAGTGTTATGGGCCCAAAGTGTCAGAATCAAATAAATACTTTGCTAAATAAGTATTTATGGGGTTAATTTCTATTGTCAATTGTCACATTTTCCCAACAATAAATATTATTGATATTTACTCTCTGTAGCTTCCATCTCAGCCTCGTCTATCTCACTGGTTGACAGGGAAGGCTGACAAACTGAAATAAATTGATATGCTGCAACATGACTGTTAACTAATAACTGAAACAATTATATGTCTTTTGGATGTGTAACAGATACAAAGGTGATTAGACATCCTTTCAGTTGATCAACTATGCAGTAAATAAATTAAAATGTTTACTTACACTTTTTCAGATTTTAGTTTCTTTAGAGTGATTTTATTTGTTGAATTGTGGCACTTTTAGCCATTGAAAGCCCTACACAACATGATGGGGGGGAAAAGATCTTTTTTCATTATCATGTCAGAACCACTGGGAACCAAAGCCTCCTACATAATAAAAATTGGCTAAAGATTCTAAGGTAAATAAAAAAGACAAATCGTAGAAAAGGTTATAATGTAAAGCAGCATAGAAAGTAAGTGGATTCTTAGCTTTAGAAATATGTTCTATAAAATGTTTTACTCCTCAGAATATATTTGACTACATGTCGACCTTAAATGCCAGCCTGTGTTTGATGAGGACAGAGATGAATCAGTATGCAGTAAGCGATGCTGCCTTTAAAAAACAAGCTGATGTAAGCTTTTTTTTTCCTTTGCGCCATTACTCCCGCTAGAGCTTTTTCAGTGTCATTGTGAATGCTCTGTGTTTACATGCAACTGAAGGACAAGCAGCTCAGTGTGTTGCGCTAATGTCGATCTTTAATTATGTTTTTATTCAAGTGATCTCTCCTCTCTTGACTTCCAACTAGGCCACAGAGTTAGGACAGACAATAAATGAGAATGTTATCAAACCTACCCACGAGAAGGTAACGCTGATGTTTGGAGTCGCTGCTTTGGTGGTGGGCTGCAGTGCTTTTTAGACAAAAACGGCTTCAGATGTGAATGTGCTCTTTCCTCCACTGCTTGTCTCTGCCAGTTTTTCTGCTCCATGCCAACTTACACTAAACGACAAAATCTGTGGTCTTTTGTATAAAAATTGATCTTCTGCCAGTGTCTGTGGATGTCTGCAAAAACTGTCTATGCACTCACATTTTCAGTGCTTTTAATTGTTTAAGAGTAAAATATTAGGACTCTCTTATTTTAAGCTTCTTAGGGTAAAATTTAAGGCGCTTTCACACTGCAGGAACGGGGCGGGACGGGACGGAATAGGTGTGTTCACATTACAACTTGCGTTCCACCCGACCCCAAGAGTTCCAGCAGCTGATTGGCTGCTGGTTGTTATGGAGTCAGACGTTGATTTCCCGTTGACAGCTGGCTCTCACTGTATTTTGTAACGAGTGGTATTTTTCTTCCGTATTTCTCCTTGCAATACGTAGAAGTCGTTCAGCATTTTGTCTTCTGAGGGCAGCTTGTTGGCGGAATTTAATTAATTGTATGAGGTTGATGAGCAGCAAAATTAAATCCATGTCGTCCATTGTTGTCGTCGTAGTAACTGTTAACCCGGCCCCAAGCGTGTCTGCTTAGAACCAGCAGATGATTGGCCGCTGGTTGTTATGGAGTCGGACACTGATTTTCGTCTCAATATCAGCCAATCAGCTGCTGGAACGCTTGAGGTCAGGTGGAACGCAAGTTGTAATGTGAACACACCCGTTCCGTCCCGTCCCGCCCCGTTCCTGCAGTGTGAAAGCACCTTTATATTTCTCATGTAAGTCCAATCAAGTAATTGCCTGTAATTGTCCAAGTACAGAAGGATATAAACAATGATAGAGATATGCTTATTCCGAAACCCATTGACTGACACTTTTGACAAAATCGTTTTGTCTTCTAATGTAGAGTTGGCATTGCTAATTCTGGCTGTCTGTAGTTATTGTGTGTTTGCTTTATATAAAACTGTTATTACTTTCTTGCTTTTGCCTTCGTAATTGGTGGTGCTATCAACTAAACCAATCACTTTTCTCATCCAAATGTTACTGCTGCTACAACAGTGTGTGCAGTAAATGACAGCTTCTGTTTTTCAAAGTTTCTAATAATAATTTGGCTCATCCAGGTCAAAGATGGCAAATTGATAGATGAAATGACAGTCGGCTTCACTGGGCTGGCAAACAAGGTATGATGGGCAGACCTCTGCCTCTACGTATTGGTGCAAAACCAGCCTCCTGACTGACTGGCGGAGGGCTGCCCGCCTCAAAAAGAGACTTTAGAGCAAAAACTTGCACAAGAACAGCCTGAGGAGGCTGGTTTTGCACTGACAATAAAAGCCTGAACAATGCTAATTAAATGTGATGTTTTGTTTTTCTTGCTGCCATGAATATTCTGGCGGTGAGTACACTGTAAACCAAAATGTATCCTGTAATGTTAATAAAACTATTTTTATCTTTTGAACAGTTAACGGCAATGTTTAAGTTAATTTAATAACTTTAATGTGTTGCGTAAATCACGATGCATTTTATTTTTTTTCTGGTTTACATTGTTTACTGTGTGTTTTTTACAATTTTTTTTTGTCAGGATTTTAACTTGGTCTTACATTTGTTTAGGTCCAGGGAGCTGGAGCAAAATTGACAAACCTGTTTGCTGGAAAACCGCAAGATGGGTAATTAATTAACCATCATATCTTTGCCTTATTTTAAAGGTGCATTTTAGTAACTTAAAATGTAGTGAAAGTGCATTTGTTTTAGTAATTCTGTGTTAAAATGGAACTCTTGTATGATGTAAAATATTTAGAGGGATATATTTGAAATGTTTCATTTCGATTATTATGGCTCACAGATTAGCTGAACAGAAATTAGAACATCAAATGGCAATAAAGGAAATTTAATATAGAAATGTTATGATGGTACAGTTATGACAACTACCAACTACTCCAGTTGTCATTGGTGACCTTCACAAGGAGAATAATCCTCAAAAGGTCACTATTGAAGAAATTTGATATTGCAAAAGTTGCTTAAAACCCTTACTCAAAGTACTTTATTCTAATAATATAATTTGGTCTTTCAGTTAATATTGTTAATTTTCTTCTGTGTCCAGCTCTGGTGGAGAGAGCTACCAGAACATGGATGCTACTGAGGGGTATCAAGGCAGCTCCAGCCAACCCATGGCAAGGGATTTCTGGGAAACTTTTGGGAGCAACAGCTCCTTAAAGGAGAAGAAATCTCCCAGCAGTGACAGCTGGACCATGGCAGATAATTCTGCCAAGAAGAGCTCTGACAGCTGGGACAATTGGGGCTCTGAAGGAGCCTCCAACAACAAACACAGCACAGAGGAGAGCTGGGAGGCCTGGGACAACAACTGGGAGAATGCGGATGGTAAGACAAAGAAGAGCCCCTCGAAGCCTGCTGAGGAAGCTTGGGATAATGCAGGCTGGTGATTGCCTCACAAACTTACATCACCTAACGTTTTTTTCCCCCCCTCTTTCCACCTTGTGCCAGTTTCTCTCCTGTTATTCATCTCATTTGCACTTTCTGGAAGAGAGTTGCATTAGCTTAATTCCTGTTTATGCATTCAGATTGAATTTAATCAATGAAACCCGGGGATGATTTGAGCTCATCAAATGAACACCTAAAGGAACAGTTTACTGCCAGAGCTATATTTTATTAGGAACCGCCCCCATCTCAAAGAGTCACCTTTACTTAGTGTAGATAAAATCATGACTTCCTGTATGGATTGCCAACATGTTTTGGTTGTAAAGTAAAATAAAGCGGTGTGCCAACAATAAGTGGTTTGGCAATGCTGTTGTTTTTCAACACTGAAATTATCGCATGGGGAAAAGAAAAAATCTGGTATAGTAAATGAGTCATTGTAAATATTACAGTATTTTTTTCCTGTTTAGTCAAAACATTATTTTTGAGCACCTGATGCCCATTTAGCACTATGCTCACAGATTCAAAATAAATTACATTAAAACAGTTTAAGAGCTCGTCTACAGGTGGTTAATCTATCAGAAATTAAAATCTTGTAATATGTTGATCTATTATTTGTCGTTTTAAGTCATCGAAACCCCAAAACTGCATCAAAAAATTTGAGAGCTGCAGATGCCTTTTTTGTGTGATTTGGACAAGAAAATGAGACAAAAGGATCATGTGAAAATTGGCTAGTGTTGCTAAGACACTGGGAAAAAAATTAAAACATTTAAATGTTTCTGTACAATTTGAATTAATTCCTTCTCAGTCATAGGAGAAAAGTGTTTCTTAGTGGATTAAATGTTTTTACTGTTCTTGTATATCCTCCAGTTTAACATAGTCAGCCTGGAGACTTTAAGAGTCATGAAACCATCATTAGACACCTGATAAATTCTTGGTGTTCTCTCATTTTCATAGAAAATGCAACACAAGTACAACTGAAAATCTGATTTAATCATCAGATAAACGGTCCATCATTGTAAAGCTATCAAAATCTATTTTTGGACTTTTACGCGTTTGTCATGTTTTGTTTTTCATGTACAGTGGCACAGCTGGTAGAGCTGTTGCCTTGCAGCAAGAAGGTTTTGGGTTCGGTTCTCAGCCCTGGTCTTTCTGCATGGAGTTTGCATGTTCTCCCTGTGCATGGTGGGTTTTCTCCAGGTACTCCGGTTTCCTCTCACAGTCCAAAAACATGACTGTCAGGTTAATTGGCCTCTCCAAATTGCCCCTAGATGTGAGTGTGTGTGTGTTCATGGTTGTTTGTCCTGTGTGTTTCTGTGTTGCCCTGCGACAGACTGGCGACCTGTTCAGGGTGACCCGCCTCTCGCCCGGAACGTTAGTTGGAGATGGGCACCAGCACCTCCTGACCCCATTAAGGGACAAGGGTGTAAGAAAATGGATGGATGGATAGTTTTTTATTTTCTAACTTTTGTTTGAAATGAACACAATGTGTCAAAATTACTCCGTCTTTACCATTCAGATCAGGGTTCTTTAATTAAACAAACTTGTATCATCAATCAGAAATATTGTTTTACCCTTATTTTCAACATTTTTGTTTTGAAGACATTGTGGACCTTTGAGGGAAAAATTGCATTGTATTGATCAGTTTAAGTGAAGACGTCTTGTTGCAGGAAGCGCTCCTAGTACTGTATGTGTGCATGAAGGTTGTTTCAGAAACTGGATCCAGGGGATGAGTGTAGACTAGATTTTCACAAGGATAGTCTTAAAGCAGCAAATCTGTGAGCATTTGTGACATCATCTCAGGAGGTATTTCATCTCATGGTTACATTAGAAATTAGTATTACTGTTATTAACATTCACTATGGCCCGTATGCTTGGATTATCATTGGTCTTTAACACTTGTGAATTATTTCAATGGCAAATTGGATGAGTTTAGATGTCATTTGCACTCAGTGATCATCATAGATGCAGGTACATTATGAAAAGTTAACCTTATAACAAAAAAAAGCATGATGTCATTGTAAAACGGGGTGTTTGTAGCAAATTTAATTGGACAACTCATTTCCTGTGTGGATTTTCATTCTCTGACTGGTCCAACAAAACCACAATGGAACTTGATTAGTTTTTCTATTAGTGCAATAAAAATCTTAATTTGTATCATGATGAGCATTGTAATGGATTTTGTGCCTCTTGATCTTTGTATTATTACTATTATTGTTATTATTAGTGTTAATCAGTCAAAAAAATGCCACTGAGTTGTTACAGCTCGTAGGATACAGTCTCATTAGGCCCAAAGATCTGTTTTAATCAGAGAATAAATATTCTTAGTAACTCCAGTAGAAACCCACTTCCCTACCTCCGAGATGTCCATTGTTTACATGTTACAATTCTTACTTTGAAGTCCCTCGGTTTCGTTTTGATGTTTGATTTCAACTGATTATTATAAATTTTTTTGTGTGTATGGGTTTAAAGACGTGACTGACAGCAGACTCAATTCTCCAGTGTTGATGTGTTTTCAGTGTCAATGCTGTGCTCTCTAAAAAAAGAAACCCCTCCTGTAACAGTCGTGTTGCTGAAACTCTGCAGTCGTGTTTATGTAAAGTCAGGTGTTAAAGCCTTAAAAAGCCTTTGTAACTTTCTGTTGATAATGATGAATGTTTGCTTGTGTGTGCGTCTCTCTCTGGTGCAGTGAGGTGTACATTTCAGTAAATGTTGCTCCTATTTCCGCTATATTATTGACACATTGTGAAGACCCTGTTACTTCCCTTTTTTTGTCTTTCTTAAGGTGGTATAAAAATTGAGGATATTGAGGGAAGACTCCCACACTTTGGTTTTTAAAGACACAAGAGCATTAAACCAGCAAATGTCTTGCCTAGCCCACTTTTTTCCCCCATGAAATACAGAATGTGTTAAAAAAATCAAATGCTTTTAACTACTTTTGTAAAAAGTTAGGACTTTTTTTAATCAACAACTGATTATTTTTCACATGACAGTAATTTAATTTATACAGTTTCTCTGAGCATCAGTTGATCTGTGCTTGTGCAACATTTGAGATCGAGTGTGTGTGTTTAGCTGTGAAACTAATCATGTCAAAATACTATTTTTGATGTCATGCATGATATTTAAAGTGGCTATGAAAACATGACGTTGTTTCCTCAGTGAATTAAAGTACAGCTGTCTGCTTGTTTCACCAGAAGCATTCCCTATAAGGTGAACCTGTGTTGCCCATCACGTTAGGGCTGTGGATAATTTTTCCTGTACACATGGTTCAGTGTAAAATAAAACTGTATCGTGAGTGATTCTGTGTTGTGGTGTAGTTCTTTCTTGAAATGTACAATTTTCATCAATAAAAATTCAGATTTTTTTTAATCTGCAAAGCTTTTTATGTTAAATTATCACATAATGATTCTTTTATCTGAAACAACGGTGTCCACGTATTTAGCCCTTTCGAGCCACATTTAGTGCAAGTCTTACGTGATGCAAGTTTTGTGTTTATATGGACTGAATATTTAGTCATTTCTTTGTAAAATGATCAAAGATTAGATGGGCATGATAACCTATGTGATGAGTAACTTTAAAATATTGATCTAAGCTGTTCCATTGTAGCTTAGACTGTATGTTTTTGGTTGTCCTGCTGAAAGTTTGAACCTCTGCTGAAAGTTTGAACTTCTGCTTCCTGCTGAAGGTTCAAACTTCAGCAGGAAGAATCATTTTCCTCCTGCTGTAGAAAATGATTCCCGCAGTAAAATGCTGCCACCACCATCATTCATCGTAGGAATGTTGTGCTCAGGATGATGTGCAATGTCAGATTTAACATTTTGCAACCGACCAAAAAGGTTGAGTTTTATCTCCTCTACTCAAGATGAGATGAAACTCATCTACTTCCTATTTTAAAAATCTTCTTTTCCCCTGTGGTAAAGTTCAAACAAGATTTATTAGGAATGTTTTTTTTAACAACTTTCTTCTCGTCACTTTTTCATAAAGACCAGATTTGTGTGCTGTGCATAACTTATAGCTTTCCTGAGTGCAGTTGACTCTGCTTTCCTTTCCTAGCTGGCCTGATTAGGTAGTCATCTCTTGTTCGGTTTGCAGTTAGATTATTTCTATTGAAAAAAATATAATATTGGTGGTCTGCGAGATATTTAACACTTGAGATATTGTGTGATCTACCATATTTATCCCTAACCTGTCTATTATGTTCCTTCATGATGCTGCTTGTTCATTGCTTTCTAACAAACCTTTGAGGTCTTCACGGGACAGCTGGGTTTATACCGAGAATCTTGGTATTAGATATGAGATTAAATCGGGTGACAAATACCAGGCGCTCACCATTGTGCCCCACCTCCAGGCCCGGCTCCAGAGTGGGGCCCAGGTGACCCGCGTCCGGGCAAAGGAAAACTAAATCCAAAGGTATTTTTCATCATAAGGGGTCTTCGGGCTGTGCTTTGTCTGGTTCCTCACCTAGGACCTGTCTGCCTTGGGTGACCCTACCAGGGGCATAAAGCCCCAGACAGCATAGGATCAGTGGGACACTCAAACCCCTCCACCACAATAAGGTGGCAGCCCATGGACTGGTACTTCTTTAAATATGACTACTTTCCAGAACCTTTGTAAAATAATGAGAACCCCATTTGCTTCACATTGCTGAACTTTTTAATAAGGTATTTCGAGTTTTTGTTTTGCATTTGGTCCAGCAATTTAATCAGTAATGATGAATCCAAGGGAGGCTAAATAATAATCCCGCCTCAAAGACCCCTTTAATCGTTACGACCGGGTGGTCAGTAGAGAAGTACATGTCTACGTACGAGAGGAAGATGTCGGCGTGAGCGCACGATGCTGAAAAGAACAAGGGTCTGCCTCATTTGCAGACGGTGACATTTAGATCGTGTCCCGCCTACAAGGCGTGGAGTCGTGTCTCCTTTCCACAAGTCTCTCACTGGGGACGGAGGGATTACCGGGTGGACCATAGATGGCCCGGACACGGGGTGAGTAGCACGGATGAATGAAATGAGCCCGTTTGTAAGGTGTGATTAAACCCAGAAAGGGGGGGGGGGAAGCTAAAAGGCATCATCTGCCTCCTTGACGAAGCTGCATCTTGTCAGCAATGGAGGAGCGGACAGGCTAAAATGGATGACTGTGGAAACATGAGCCGCCTTTTGAGGAATAACGCTGCTGCTCGCCGTAACAGCGAGTATAGTGAGCAAGAGCATCACTTTCACACAAAGAGAGACGGTATCTCTCGTTCTGAATGCCTGACAGCGAGGCGAGTTGTGATTGATTTCTCCACTGAACACAAGCAAACCTTTGCTGCACCGCTCTTTGTGGTGATCATTGATCCAGTCAAGGCTGGTCGATCACCTGTAATCGATCACAAACATTTCCAGAACTTCACTGGTGCAAGATTTCTAAACAAAGAGGTGTAGTTTGCGCTTTTAAGGCGACTGTCGTAATCAGATGAAGTTGGCAAGTATTAGGACGTGAAATCAGCTGATGTTGCGCTGTAGGCAACTGAGTCCAGCTGATTCCAATACATCTTCTCAAGTGTATATATTACAAAAAAATTAAAATAATAATAATACAAAATAATAAATATACATCTTACCAGGGCACCGATCTCGTAATAAACAACATATGGCCAGAGGGGGCGCAGCTGCGTCGTCTTTAACTTTTTATAGGAAGTTTAGGCGCCCCACTCTACAGTTTCCCCCGTCAGTCAGAATCTCTTTATATCCAGAGCCCTCGAGGGAAGGCCGCCTAGCACATTTCTTTTTAAAGGAATGCTAAAATGGCGACAGAAACATCCGGGCCGCAGTGAAAAGCAGCTGGTTGGGGACAGAGCAAGTCTTTTGAGTTGAGGCCACACTGTTCAGATTTCCTTTCAGTCTGGAGCTCCCGGGCGACTGTTGCTAAGATACCGCAACAGCGCGTGCAGCCAAATTAATATTAACGGGTCGGAGAAAAGAAAACAAACATGGCGGAAGCCCGGAATCTAGGGACGTGACAGCAGAAGGAATGGAAAAAAAAAGGTTTCCGTCACTTTAGATTGTGGGTTGTCAAACTGAGCGTAGGGAAGTGTCCACAACCCACATGACAGCTTGACTTATTGTACAGTTAAAAATAACGCAAAGCTTTATTCATTATACAGTGCAATAAATAAGTATCTTCCCGCCTATATACTCTTTGTTATGGCAAAAGTTCTCACATTAATATTGGAATAATAACTGAATTTCAACACATTGCAAAGTTCTAAAAGAGTTAATCAACAAACTGGAAAAAGTAGATAATTAAATGAATCAGAAAGGAGTAGAAATGACTCAAAATGTCCCATCAGGTTTCTAAGTTTAGTAACCTAACGGTTTCCTAAAGATTACACAGCCTTTAGAATCTACCTCTGAACGTGAAAATTCAGTTAATGTTATTGAAAGGTTACTTGAAGGACATAAACATTTTAGAAAACCTTCAGCAAAGAAGGTTGAAGTCTTTGAAAATACAAATTTGTCAGACGTTCTTAATTTAAATTAAGAAATATAATCAAATATTGTATTACATAATTTAAATGTATATCAAAGACATACATAATATATTTTTTCTAGTAAATACTCCCTTAAAAAAGCGTCTCACTCTCACTAAAACACTATAGGAAAATGACTTTGTATTCATAATACTTCATACTCTCTTGAACCCTGTCACTCTCTACAACTTTTGACAGAAAATATATTTTCCTTTTGTCTAGAAGCTCTTTTTATCATAAGGTATGTATTGGCTCTTAGAGGCAAAATTGAAAAAGGATAGATTCTGCTCTTGTGCTACGGAGTTAAGACTGGTAGTGAGGACACATTTTACCCCACTCACCAAAAACAATTTCTATTGGAAATATTTTCTCTGCAGGATTAAGGAAAGAAACAACTCAAAATTGTGGTATAAAGACCCAACACAGTTTATGCAGCAGCTGCTATTAGTAGCTTAGACAGCCATACCAACTGAAGTGATTTTGGGTATTGTTTGTGAGCATAAGGTTTATCAGATGAGAAAACAATGTACATTTCCAATAATTAGTTGTAGCAACATTATTTCTTGTTATATGTGCCTGAGCCAAATGAAGGACATAACATTTGACTCTCATGCTAGTATTTTAACTGTCTCTCCAAACGATAGGTTATGAGAAAACTAATTAGAGATACACTGAAGGACTGAAAGGCTTGACAAACTGTCTTTGGAATGCTGTTTGATGGCTACATTACTGCATTGTAGTTTAATTCTCTGTGCCACAATTTGCTGGCTGCATGGACTTTATAGACAAACCTGCACCCGTTCAATCTTTGCACATCTAAACATTCACCCTCAGATGGAGGTGATAATGTGCTGCTTTCTAAACCGTCTTCTGAGAGGAGTAGAAGAAGAAGAGGTCTGACAAGAAGGAATAAAGCGATTTCTCACCAGAATATTAATGTAGTTTATGTATCTTTCTTGTGCATGTGAGAGAAATTATTCACACAAGAAAAACAGCAGGTCTTTCCTCACTATATTTGTTGTTGTTTTTCTTGTGCTCGTGGTCTGATCTGTAGTCTGTCGGACGTGTTTGGTTCCAGCTTCGAGCATTTGTTGTCCCTGCTTGGACTCATAGCCAACCCGGTCACAAACATTTGGGTTGCACGTGGACATCCGCAGAGACCTGTAATGGAAAATAGTGGGTAGATGATGAGTTATGTCACACAGGCTTCACAGTGAAGTGGATAGTAGAGTGGACTAGGAATTATAAAGTTGATATGGAGAAGAGTGAGACATACACATTGTTATTTGGAGAAACAGGAAAGCTGATGCAACAAACTGGAAGGTTTAAACTGAATTTTAGCGTTAGCAAATTACAGTTTGTGTTGTCTTTTTATTTTCCCTGCTTTGTTAAGCCTCCAAGCTAGTTGTCAGCATCCATTTGAAAAATTATGTCTAGCCTTAAAGCAATTAAAGGTTATTTAGAGAAACAATTTATCTTTTTAATTGCATCTAACTCTTATATTTGACACTGATGACATTTTTATGTCTAGTGTAGATGAGAAGACATTGCTGTTGAAAATTACATTTTGTCAAGTAGGAATCTGAATTAAAATGTTCTCTTTAGTGTCATTTAATGCTATGATTTTAAGCACTTGTGCTGTATATCACCCAGTGTTCATCTGCTATGCTTTGTTGTGACAGATAATACAGAGAGCACACTTCAGTAGTCCCATGGCTCGGAGATACGGAGATCAAAGCACTCAGGCATGCTTGTTATTCTAGACTTGACAGCTTGAATTTTTATTCCAACTTTCCAGGATGTTTTCATCATGTGGAGCTGGTGCTGGATTCACAAAAGAGCAAAATACCTTTAGGACATTTTTTTCTTTTTTAATTTATTTCAAAGTGGATCAAAAGGCAAGCTTGTCAGACGGCTCAATCACTGTAAAGTGGCAGGTGAGGTTATTTATAGAACAAAAACCCAAACTCCTTACAAAGTTTGTGATGCAGAGCTTAATCATACTGCATCATTGATAATTCTCCGGGGAAGGCAATTGTTGTTTTTTAAGTCCAACAACCCAGCTGTGATGAGAAAAAAAAAATCTTTTCAAAGTGTTTTTTTTATGTAACCCTGAAAGCAATCAGAATGCACAGAGCCATTTGGAGAACAGCAGCTTCTTCTCTCTGTTCCAGAAAACAGTTTTCAAATCGTCAGCCGAGCCTATCATCTTTTATATTGTGTTCTCTCCTTTTCTCCCTCTCTCTGTCAGAAAAAAAGCAAACCCTCTTATTTGTGCCAAAAACCTGGTCCCTGTTGTTCTCTTGTTTCTCATTTGCTTCAAAGCTGTTGTTGCAGATTGGGAAGTAGGTTTGTTAAATTTAAACAGCAATTAAATGTGAGCACTGAGAAGATGCTTTGCCTCTTTTAGAGATGCACAGATTCTGATTTCTTTTTAAGAACTCGTATAAAAAAGTAATAACATTCAAAATATTTTTTTTCCAGCCTTGTTGGTGTTTGTGTGGTTCTTAATTTTGTATATTAGGAGCAGATGCTGTGTTTAAAAGACCAGTTATGTAAAGTTATGAATTTAAAACTAAGACAAAATGACTAGAGTTGAGATTTGAGACAATACTTGGAACTTATATTAGCAATAAGTGATTGTTTTTTGTTTTTTTTGTATGACCTGCCAATCCAATTTTGAGTGATTCAGATTTATTTTTAATCTAAAATCTAAAATGTATACAAGAGAAAATGTGTGCTGCAGGTTATTTGATTAAGGTTGTAATTTTGAAGCGAGAATAAAATAAAATTACCAGATTATTGCTTGTTTATGCATCAAGGCATCTTCCTAACTGCTACCTGATTTCTTCATTAAAGTGCATCTAGGTCTGTCTTGTCTGTCAGTTTATATTCGGTGTTATGAGTATGGCTAAATTTTTCAGTTTACAAAGCCACTGATCAGCTGGTGCTAATTCTCCTAAAATCCCTGTTGATACTGATCAACAGGGATTCTTTCCTCTTTTTTCCTGTAGGGTGCTCTAACCACAACACACAGGTATGCCACCTCCAGCTGATATTGTGAAGGTTGCCATTGAGTGGCCCGGTGCCAATGCTCAGCTTATAGAGATGGACCAGGTATGTAGTAGAGAGAAACTTTAAATGCCTCTGTTAATTATTTGCCTTCATTTGCATATGGAAAGTCATTTCAGTTAAGCATTGCTATTCATGTAAGGTGGCAAAAGTCTGATTTAGTCTTACTTAGACCTTGTCAATGTTAAAACATTCCTATCGATGACTCAGCGGTAGTCAACCTGCAACCGGAAAGTTGTAAGTTTGATTCTAGGCTCCTCCTGTCACATGTTGGTGTGCACTTTCACTTGCACTTAACCAAAGCTGCCTGAGTTGTGAGTGTAAATGGGGAGAGTGTTCAGTATTACTGGGAAGGTTTGATGTAAATTCAGATCATTTACCATGACTGAGACAGATTCTTCTGTTTTATCCATTCATTGTGTTTTGCTTTTACAGAAGAGACCCTTATCCTCTATAATACGGGAAGTATGTGACGGGTAAGAATGATCTCCTTTAGTTTTTTATTTTACTTTTTCCATATTATTTAAAATAGAGAAGTCTTTCAGTTTATTAAAGATTGTGAAAATTGCAAAATATTTTTTTTCAGAGGTTTTAATTATCCATTGATTTATGTTGGTTCAGCATGGGGCCAAGTTTAGGATGGGGATCAGTGTTGTCATTATCACAATGATAACTGTAATAAAAATCCTTTCATTTTAACATAAAAAATAAATAAAATACACAAGCCATAAACAAAATGTCAAATTAGTAAGGTATGATATATGGTTTACTGGTTCAGAGTTAAAGAATACAGTACCAGCCAATGAATACAACTGTTGTACCTCTACCTTAGCTTAAATTCAGATTTAAATCTGAGTGGGTTTTATGTTCAGTATTATATCCCTTTAAGACTCACACATCCCTTACTGTATATCAGCCTATGGTAAAGTAGATGTTTATGCTTTCATTTATTATTTAGGGTTGTTCTCTTTGTACTTTGGTAGTGTGGTAAAAATGTACAAAGAACTTTACATTTTTCCCACCAATCCACCTCTGAACATGCCTGCATGTAACCACTGCCTCCCTCTGCCACTGAAAGCTGAAAATCCTTTGCACTTTTACTGCAAACGCCCACTGAAAATTCCCTCCACTGTTGCAGTTTGCCTCTCGTGTAAATACATTTGCCGGAGAGAAAGGCCGGACTTGGCCAACCTTTTGTTCTCGCGCTCTCGAGTATGCTGCGCTCTCTAACAATCACACATTTCACTACTCGCAATTACTCGCTCAAAATCAATATCAACGCATATTAACTTTATCTCTCTATATTTGCGCCCTCAGGTGGTCTTTGTCGGGCTCTGAGCAGTTCGCTCTCCGTTATGCTGATGGTCCTCAGCTTTACATCACTGAACAGGTTTTATTCTGTTTTTATTTCCCACTACATTGTGTTAAAGTCAAAGCAAATATTAAAGTGAAGCAATATTGACCCTATGTTGCCCTTTATTTTTCAGAGCCGCGGTGACATTAAGAATGGGACAATCCTTCGATTAGCAATTTCCCCAGTAAGCCCACTTTGTTTTCATGAGCAGTGCTATAAATTAAACTCCTTACAAATTTAGTTTGAAGAGATTCCTTAGAGAAATTTTGACCTACTTAATGTTGTCAGAGCAATTGTGTTTAAGTGGTTGTTTTGATTCTACAGATTCAGCAATAATGAAGATGGGTGTGGGTGTTGAAGTAAAAAAAGTGATAACAGTTAATTAATGATTTAACAAGGGAGAAGAGATGGAAGAGTAGGGATTGATTACAGCCAGTTTAGTTTGGATTGGGGTTTTTTGTTTGTTTTTTTAATGTGTATAATGAAGTCTGGCCTTGAAAACTATATTTTTTCTTTACAACAAATCAGAAATATTGGTAACACTTTATTTGAAGGGGGGCGAATAAGACTGACATGACACTGTCATAAACATGACATAACACCTGACATGAACATGAATAAGCCTTTATGAATATTTATGACTTTTGTCATAAAGGTCATTCGGTAAATTATGACACTTTTAATACAAAGTTGACATTATTCAAAATGTCTTTGTTATGATAACTTGAGATTAACCAAGAAATCATTACTGATTAAACTTTACCTTTAATAACATAAAGTTACTTAATTTTTAAAGTGCAATCAGTAATAATTTTATAACAAATTTATATCAGTAATTATATACCGAAATATTTAATAGTGGGAAAAAATAAACATAATATAAGAAGTCTGTAGGGGCGGACATATTTTTTTCACAACCATAGAATTTGTTTTTAATTTGTTAGAAACTGTTTAACATAAACTTGCATAAAATATTAATGATAATAGTTTATTATGTAATTTTTGCTAACCAGTAGCCCTTTCAAGGCTTTACTTTAGACTGCACTTAAAAATCTTCAATCACTGGCAAGTCCTGAAAATTATAGCTTTACCAAGTTAGCGAGGCGCGAGGGGCACAGGCTGCTTTCATAAGGTTAAGAGGAGTTGAGGACGTCTGTCGTGTTTAATAGCACTAGTCGCCGTCTCTCTGTAATCATGTGTGATTACCTGCCTTTTCTAACCCCTCCCTGCATCTAAGTGCTCTGAGAGTGAAGCTGATACCTTTATCTCCAGTTTAACAAAGGTGCTGAGGATTGCATTCCAGCTTACTTTTTTATTTTTAGATGCTTTAGCTCCCTTTTCCACATCAGTTTGCTTGTCAAGTTCACTGCTTTACTTTGGGATTCTGCGAACATTCACAGAGCGATTTGGGCCAAGCCGGAAGGAAATCTACCAGGAGGGAAAACATGACGGATAGCTGCAGACTGTATGCACAATGGAAAAACTGCGATCAGGAAAACCAGCTAAACATGAGAGGACATAGTGAACATAAACAAGCACAAAGATAAATCAGAGAATGTAAAGAATAAGACAAAACTGAAACAGAAATCTGTAAGAGTTACCAAAATAAGTAAATATTTGATACAGAACCATAGTTCCTGGATAAGGTTCACTCAGTAACAAAATGACTTCAGAAAAATGGTTTCTTGTCTGAACTTAACTTATCTACAGTTAAAGCAATAAGTAAAATACAAAAGTTTAAAACAATGCCAGGTAACGGTCAAAGAAAGAGGGTAATGCAATAAAAAAATCAGGGAACTGCAGCAAAAGACATTAGGATATTGGATTCACAGAGTTTCCATAACAACTGGCTAGTTTAAGGCTTTTATAAATGTCTTAAGCAGGGGTGCCAATAATTATGGCTGGTGCTGCAGTCATTGTAGGGGTGTCTTTGTCCTCTGCCACAAGTGGAAGCAGTGTACGATATAAAATAAAGTCTCATAGCTAAATCTCTGGTAAACCAATGAGATAAGGTAACAGTAGCATCAGTGAACGTTTTGACTTTTGCCAGGCTCGTGCTGCTCGTCAACTCTTGGAGAGGATCCAGTCACATGGTATTGATGCACGCCTCGAGGCTCTGAAGGAGCTCGCAAAGTTGTCCGCAGACCCGACTTTTGCTGCAGAGTTCATAAATATGGAAGGCATAGGGACTCTGGCTCGACTTGTTGAGAGTGGCACGCAGTAAGCATTCATTTCAACTATTGAGACCCAACTCCAAGCCCTTCTTGTTTATGAAATCAATGTTTTTTTTTTTTTTTTTTTTGCACATTTCATTTTAAGTTTTGCCTTCTGAAAAATCCTGGACTAACTGTGAGTTTTCTCTCTCCAAGTTTTGGGGAAATGTTGGCCTTCACTCTCACTGCGTTCCTGGAGTTGATGGATCACGGCATTGTATCCTGGGATCTGATCTCCCTCTCCTTCATCAAACAGGTGCTTCCTCTATTGAACAAACATTTTATGTCACTCATGGCCATAATACACAAACTCTGTGTAAATGTTCACTGTTTGCGACTTCAAGGTTCGCCTTTCTTTCTCTTTTTATTTCTGCCGCTGTTTTGTGTGATTGTTTGCCCTTCCGTCCGTTTCGCTCACATGCCGGAAATGTGTGGGCGATGTTGCCTAGTAATTCAGGATTTTAATCTGCTGCAGTGTGCATGCAAATAGCTTTCCTCAGTGAACCGCTCTGCAGCCTTGAGACTCACTCAAAAGAAACTTTGTTATGTTATCTTTTATAAAAATGTTTGAATTTTGTCTTGGTTTACAGATAATAGCTTTTTAACTTCATGCACAGCTTCTGCATTTCCTCAGATTGCAGGTTATGTGAACCAGCCCATGGTGGATGTGTCCATCCTGCAGCGCTCCTTGGCCATCCTGGAGAGCATGGTCCTCAACAGCCACAGTCTCTACCACCGTGTGGCCCAGGAGATCACCGTGGGACAGCTCATCGGGCACCTGCAAGTGTGAGCACACACACATGCACAGGGGCTTCCTGCACTCTGTTTCTGGGGGGAAACGAGGGGAAAATGTTGTAACGTGAGTTGTGTAAAAACCCTCCAAAATACCCGATGTAAAAGCATGATTAGGAGCGACACCAAAGGCAAGGATTTTGGTTTTTAGACGAGAAAAGACAAACTGTATTAAGTTTGGTAGAAGAGGGGTGTAACGGCACAATAAACTACCACAGTGCAGAGATGTCTCCCACAGGTACACAGAGAGATGAAATCAGAATGAGTCACAGGTGATCACCACTCTCATTTAGAAGCAAAGATTTGTTTTTATTGCTTTTTTAAGTGCCTTAACTGAGAATGAGTACATTAAGCTACTGTATACAGCACTTTAAACGAAACTAGTGCAGGAATGATGGTAATGAAGACCTGCTGGAGACCATACTTTTTTCAGTCGGTTGTTTGCGGAGTGTATTTGAGTTTCCAGTGCATACAGCAGCTGAGAGAACGAAGTATGGCAAGCTGGGTTGTCGTATCTTTCTCATTTTCACCCGTTATTTGTCATGTAACGTGTGCTTTGCAATGCCTGGCAGAGTAGATGTATGTTATCACAAAAAACCCAAAGGAAATGCCACTAGTTTCCTTCAAGTGCCACAAAGTTTTAAGCAAATTTTATACCAAGTGAGTAAGCGAATGTTTGTTTTGGCCTATTTATTTGTTATTTCTGCATCATTCGATCTTCTATTTTGCGTGTATTTAAGGCCAAATTATTGAAACGCTTTATTTTGTTCTAGTTTTGTTATTAGAAACAGACTTATTTGACATGTGGCCCATAGTTCACTGCTTAGCCTAATTCAAACACATTTAATTTGGCTTATTTGCACAGTATCACATTTAAAAAAATGTTATATGAAGGCACTTTACATGAGAAATGGGTCCAGTTCATATCCAGTTACTCAATTCAGCTCAGTTTATATATATATATATATACATATATATATATAATAGTGTGGGTTCTATATATGTGTGGGTTCTATATATATATATATATATA
>CAEGAF010087759.1:0-19249 GCA_903067075.1 Micropoecilia bifurca | reverse complement strand
ATTATTATTATTATTATTATTATTATTATTATTATTATTATTATTATTATTAATAATAATAATAATAATAATAATAAAACTGAGCCTATGTAGTGTTTCTACAAAAACCTGAACATACAGAAAACAATGCATTTTGGGTTATATTCAGAGTAAGATGTTCTGCACAAACAGTTTGCAGCAGCATTTCTCAAAAGCTTGTGGAGGACAATTGTTGAGGAATTGACATTTCCATATTATTAAAGTGTCTTACAATAAATATCCACTTATGCCTTTTATCAGCCAGCAGAACTCTGAGGGCTTTGGGAGATTTGGGCAAAAATACCATTTTCCTTTCCTACATCAAGGTCGTTGAATAATCTACAGTATTTCATGAAATCAAAACATCCATTAAGGACTTTAGGATGTAGTAAATGCAGTAGATGTAGGATGTTGTATGTCCAATCATTTTTTTACTGTCTGTGTATTATTCTTGGTTTTATTTCTGCCTGTTATCTTGGCCAGGGCTCGCTTGTAAGATTTCTAATCTCAGTGGGACTTCCTGGTTAAACAATAATAATAATAATAATATTTCATGTATACTTTTAATGCATTTGGCACACAGGAATTTTGTTCTGATGTAGGAAGGCGGTGGGGTTTCCCACATGTCATGTCCAAACCCGGTTAAATGCATCTTACGTTCTATTGTGAGCTGATTCCACATGTGGATTGTTCCCCCGTTTGTCAGTCTGACTACTATAGTTTATTGGCTGATGTATTTATTTTCTTGTCAGATCCACTGAAAGTTGTTTCTACAGAGTTTAAATATACACACTAAGGAAACAGAATGTGTTCCCAAAATTAGGAACTAAGTTAGAGGCATATCAACACATCTACGTACAAACAACATAAAAGTGGAAATGCCTTTATTTTCCATGTGTCTGTAGGTGTTTGTGTGTGTTACTCAGTATTGTGTTTAGGGGAACTGAACTTTTTGTCCAGCTGAATATTTTTTGTTGTGTTGTTTATAGAAGAGAAGATAAAAAAATGTAATTCACAAGATCAGATCCAGTGTGCAAAAAAAAGATGTGAATGCCTTCCATCATTATTTTAAATGGCCTTAAATATGTCCTAATTTTCATGAGTCAAATCTACCATCTTGAGCTTGAGAATTTCCTTTCTACTGATTTTTACAAATCAGTTGCTTTCATTTAAGGTAAAAAAAAAAAAAAGTCATTAGTTTTAATAGAGTTTATGGTATAAATGGCTTTTGTCAACTTTCGTTCCTCTCTTTTTTTCAAACAATGTTTGTGTTAAATTTTATGCTAAATTGATTCCTATTACTGAATTAATTTTAAATTAACTTTAAGTGCATTGCGATGTATTTTACTACAAACACTATATTTTACATGTAGTGTTTGTAGTGTTGAACAGTTGGTAACACTTTATTTGAAGGGTTGTGCATAAGATTGACATGACACTGTTATGAGCATGACATAACAGTTATGAACAGGAAGGACTCTTTATGAATGTTTATAACTATTGTCATGAAGATCATTCGGTAAATAATGACACTTTTAATGCAAAGTTGCTCTAAATTTGCATTAAAAGTTCATTAAAAGTGGGAACTTTACTTACTAATTATGTTAAATCCTGTCTGTTTTGTGAATGTTTAAGTTCAGCAAAATCACCTTTGTGACATTAAGCTGTGACATTAAAGAAAAATATTTTGGGTCACTAAAGAAAAGAAGAAGAAGGATAAAAACATCATAACATCCTGATTATATTTCAATAATACGGAGCCTCCAGGGGACATGGGGAATTTTTTTCTTTTGCGTTTCCTCACAATAATCTATTGATCAGTTCATGCGGCATAATAGATACTGTAAGCCTTTCTTACGGTGGCCACCGTAAGAAAAGCTTACAGCTTAAAGGCATGGTTGAATAACCATGCCGCATGAACTGATCAATAGATTATTGCGAGGGAACGCAAAAGAAAAAAATTCCCCATGTCCCCTGGAGGCCTCTGGACTATAATCCTTCACGGACTGAGAGACTAGTGTATTTTTCTTACTGTTTAAACAGAAACATTGTGAAATGGAGCTGATGAAATGCAGAATGACATATATGGCAACTCGCACTATGAGTAAGTATAAAACTTATTCAAACTTAAAATGTTTTACTCAAACACAAAACACAAAAATGCCATTCAGTGTCACTCTAATCTCTGTAATATCTGTATGTATTTGAAATAATAGCTGCATTTATTCACTCATATTTTGTGTTTAAAGCTGTCCAGCCTCCTGGGGACTGTAACTGTGGGCTCCTGACTGAGCAAATGAAAATTGGACTTCAGTCTTTGGATTCCAACTTTACTGCAACAATGAGGTCAATGACTCTGGAAAAGGAGCAGATTGCTAAAGAGAGGGACAACCAGCTCCTGGAAGCTATCCATCTCAGGAAAGAAAAATCCATTCTGCAAAAAGAGCTGGACATCTTCAAGCAAGACTCTAAGAACGAGTTTTCCCAATTGTTGGCTCCTGTCTCCGACGTTTCTAAGGCTTTCCTGGAGAAGATCGAATCTCTGTTCCCTAAGCACATCGCGTTCCAGCTCACCTGCGCAAAACAGAAGGAGCACCTGGAGCAGATCCACACCAACTGCACCAGCCTGTCCCGTGACGTGGAGAACAAGCTGCAGCACTATCTGAATGTGGTTGGAGAGCAGGTGTCTGACATGCAGATCGAGAACACCCGGTTAAAGGCAGAGAACTGGAGGCTGTCTGAGGACTACCGAGAACTCACCAAAAATCGCACGGGCATTATAGAGCAGCACAAACGCAGCAGAGAAGAGCTTCAGCGGAAACACGATCAGGAGAAGGAGAGACTCCTGATGGACAAGATGAAGCTGACTAACGACAATAATCTCCATCTTCAGCAACTGAAGTACAAAGACTTAGTTATGGATGACCTGAAAGGCAAATTAATGAAACTCAACACATCATGCATGGCGAGGGTAAGAATCACCACCTAGATTCCTCCTGACTTTACACAAAATACAGTCAAGAACACAAATCATTTCAGAATATAATCTCTACAATGGATTATTTTATTGACTACATTCAAAACTCAGAGCAGAGATTGATGGAAATAATCTCTGCTCTGATCTTTTGTAAAAGTAAAAAACTTTTACAAAAGTTGTAAAAGTTTTTTACAACTTTTGAAATGTTGTAAAAAAAAAAAAGTAAAAAAGAAAGAAAGAAGATGCAAATTAAGCTTGCTTTTCAGGAGTATGTAAACATTTTGGATGTTCAGAAGAACAGTTCTGGTTTGGACTGAATCAATGAGGCCACGCAAAGTTATTTAATCAGATGTTAATGCTGCGCATGTAGTGAACAGGAAGTAAAGGTTGGAAACTATTCTAAACAAGAGCAAAAAAATCCAAGACAATGTAGGAGGACAATGACCAGCCTAGCTTAGTTTCAAGCTCTTCATAAGTTTTGTAGAATTGTCTTTTGAGATTTATTAAAATAATGATAAAACACGGTCAGATTCTGGACCTGCTACTAACCTCATATCCTGTGCTTTGGTTACGGGATAATGAGGAAGAGGAGAGAGATCTATGATGAAACCTCAGCTGAAACCATCCAGTCACCCAAGGTAAAATGTGGCAGGACCAACAGGCCCAATTCTGGGGCAGCGCCATGGATGCAGACACACAAGTGGATGGGTTCATTCACTACGCCTGAACTTATTCTGTAAATGTGTTTCTATCTCCACTTTAGCGTACAAACTCCTTTTTTCAGAAAAGTCTAAAGCCACCTCAAACAAGCATGAAAATGTTTTAGCGAAATAGAGGAAGTTATTTCAACTTTTGCAACCTTTTCTATTGCAATACTTAAAAAAAGTTGATAGAATTATGGCTTCTGTTGGATTTTCAGACCAGTGAATGATCACAGTGAATATAGATATGAATATAGGGGCAGCAGATGGAGCACAGAGAGCTGAAGCTGCTAAATGTTGTGTAAGAACAGCTGAAGGACTCCATGTTTGATGAGACAGAGAGCTGAACCTGGTTGCCATTATTGTTGTCCCTACATTGTTTTGATGGGAATTCACATGTTCATTTGCTGCTGTCTTTTTATTTCAGACTGCATTTGGTGGATACGTGGGAGGCGGCCCGGGCTCACCGTCAACCATACAGAGCCTATTTGGGACTGGCTTGTCAGACGGTGGTGGCTACTCCAGTTTAGGTCAAAGTAGAACAGGAACAGCTGGGTCAAGTTCAAGCCAGAGTAGCGCTGGGTCAGTATTCAATAGGGCTGGATCCACAGGAGCAGGCTCAGCAGGTTCATCCCTATCATCCTATGGGTCAAGGTCAAGCCTCAGTAACACTGGGTCAACAATTAATCAGCCGGGATCAGCTGGAACAGGCTCAATCCTCCAGCAACCCAGGTCAAACCCGAGCCTGAGCGTTAGTTCAGGAATTAATAGACACTCAGGCCCGGGATCGTTTGGGTCAACTCTTGGCTCAAGCGGGACACAACCAGACAAACCAGCAGAGAGTGGGAGAAGCCAGTCATCCTTTGGGTTGTCAGTTGGGCCTTTGGGATCCAGATTAAACCAAAGTTCGGCTGGAACGGGTCTAAACAATCCAACTTCAGGGGGGAAAAGCTCAGCAGGCTATGGGTTGGCAGCGTCTTCTGTGTCGAGTGGGTTTGGCAGCTCAGCTGGTAAAGTCAGTTCATCACCATCTTTGCTTTGGCCTGATTTTAGTCTTGGGAGCAGCAACTCAGGGCAAAGTAAGACAGGAAGTGTGCCAGGGAAACCAGCTACTGGAAGTGGGAATGTTGGAACCGGGTCTGTGTTTGGTGGAGGAAGAACAAGCGGACAGGGTGCAGGTAAAACCAACACCCCAAAATGTTATGTTTTAGTTATATCTGTTCATTTTGTGATCCATTTTCAGGAGTATGTAAACATTTTGGATGTTCAGAAGAACAGTTCCTCTGATGGTCTCCATGGCAACAGTCTTCAGAGTGACATTCTGATTTTTAACCCAACCTTCTCAGGTTCTGAAACTGGTGTAATCAGAAATTCATCCCATTTTATTTATTTTTCCAGTAATTTTAAACCCGGTTCTGACTTCCTGAGATAGAATCTACATGTAAATAAGGATGAACTCCCCTCTTTCCATAACCCTTCCTTGTATCAACTAAGTCCAAATTATGAATAATACCATTGGTCCCTTCAAAACCATTACTATTTGGAATACACAGTTGATTTACAACATGTTCTATTCACACCTTAACATCACAATGCTCATAACAACCTGGAGTGTTTATGTTTGATGATAATCACACATCATTTCTCCTTCTCTGTTTGACCATTAGCTGTTTCCAAGCACATCCAGGACCTGCAGCGCTTTGTCAATCCTCCTGCCCCACAGTGAGTAGCAGCATCTGTCACAAAGGGGGAAAATTTAACTGAATTTTGCTGCTGACTTTTTCATTATTTATTTAAGGGCTTTTGGAGAATATTGTGAGGGGGAAAAAAAGAAAGAAAGGAAAACAAATTATAAATTAAATGTATTCTTTAAATAAACATGAGATGGTACAGTGTCACCTACTTTGTGAAGACGGACCAGGCATGTTAACATGAGAGCCTGACCCTCTTCCTCCTCACATCATCAACAATAACAACCACTAATTCACTTTTTCTCTTTGTGTTTTCCTCTCAGGGAGAAGCAAGATCTATCCAGAATGTTGGGTTAAACCAACGGAAATATACGTGGAGATGAAGTAAATATTTACAACAGGGATTATGCAGGTTTCGCATTCTGAGCTCACGTACAATGACTAGTAAAATGTTCTTTAATATTTCCCACATTTCTAGCCATGTAATAATCACAAACATCTATGTATTTTATATTTTTGTTGGGACATCATGTGATAAAGCAACACAAAATTGAGATTGTTTTGGAGTGGAAGGAAAATGATGCATGGTTTTTAATTTGTTCTCCAAATAAAAATCTGAAAACATGAATTAATTTAGTATTCATCCCCTTTGGACCGATGAACCATCTTTTTTTGCCATTACAGGCATACCTGTCGTTTTGGGTTTATCACTGTCAGTTTCTTCACATCTTGTCACTGAAATCACCAACAGTCCCTCTTATTAAAGCAGATTCTGTGTGGTTGAACATCTGCAGACACCCTGGTCTAAATGGGCACAAATGAGCAAAGAATGCTTAATTTTTATTTCTTTGCTTTTGGAGTTTAGGTGCTGGGTGCAGTGGCAGGACAAATTAAACAAAAATATGTAGATGCTTTTTATTTCTTTTTTTGTTGTTGCAGATTTTCAACATAATGAGAAGTCATATCAACTAGCATCCAGTCAAAGTCCCGATTCGCTGTATAAGAAAACAGCAACAAGCAGCTTCATTGTGTAACTGTTTCTCTGATATACTATATACAAGCCGCCATCCCATTCTGCAGTCCATTTACTAGTTAAAGTGCTTTTGAAAGCAATTAATTACAGTTTATTTAAGGTCATCCTAGTAAAGGAGGCAGAATGCACTGCACACCACATTTCTCAGATTTCTATTTGTTAACAATTTCATTTTTAAAATCATGTAACATTTCCCTTTATTTCAATTTATCCTCTAATTTTTGTGGGTATCTCGCATAGAACTGTGTTAAAAACCTCAAGACATATGAACACTTTTGCAAGGCACTGTGTTGAATATAAAAACATAGAATGTACAATGCATAGTTTCATAGTTATGTCTTTAATATGCATCTACTGGAATTTATTTGAAAGCTGCTTAGCTCTTTTACTGTGAAAATTGTGCCACACATTAAATTCAACATGTCATTCCCAGCATTTTTTTGTAAATATATGAATATAAGCTATTTGATGGCAGGGATGTGCACCCAGAGCACATGTGGACAAAACTGAAATGCTCTGTTTTTTAACAGTGTGCTCTGAATAAGGAAATATTTCTGGATTTAAAAGCCACCCTCACCACTGAAACATATTTTTGTACTTTTACTCGACAAAATGTCAGTATTCTGCACTGTTTTTCTGTTGTTTCCAATTACATTGTTAAAGAGTCAAAGCAAACCAAGTGTTGAACATTATTAAACTTCTGCTTCAGACCTCATGTGGCTATTAATTTGAAATATTTATACATACATCACGTTGTGTCTTTAACAGCAAACCGGTGGCTGCCCTTTCCCCACCCGAGCACCTGACCCTCCAGATGTCTATCTGTCTGTCAGAACAAAAGCATGCCTTTGTAAACAAAGCTATTTAAATTATTACCCCACTCAGACCTGGAAATCACTGTTTGTCCCTTTTTGCGTCACCTATTGTGTAGCTAATTGTCTGCAAAGTGACTCCGTGGCCCCTGCTGCCACGGTTACTGGCAGCGAGGTTTAATCCTTCCACTGTGTTTATGTTTACCTGCCAACCTGTCGGCAGACGGATGAGGGGAACCTTTGCTCGCAGTGTCGCGTACGTGCAGGATCCAAAAACAGCTCCACAGTTCTTCTCTGCCTAAAGATGGTTCCTATCCCCCAGATGGAGGCACTAAACGACTCTCAGGTTGTTCAGAAATGAAAGGCAGCTGATGTTTGTCATATTTTACTCATTCGATATTTGATTGTCATGTTCTGTGTAGTCTTCACATGACATATGAGGGATTTTTTTATTTTTTTTTAAATTATGAGGACATAATTCTATCAGCCCTAATTATGATCACTTCACATGTCCATAACCTTTGGATTAAAAAAAGAGGTAGATGAGCAGACAAACATCCTGTTGGTTGCACCAAAGCCCATTTCTATAGTTTCCCGTCCGTATATGAGGACAGCTCTGCTCTGTCCAAAGGATATCCTTTGTTTAGAAGAAACCGTTTTTTCCACATTTGAGATGTGCAGCTCGTTGGAGGAGTAGCTGTGAGGATAATAAAGGTCAACTGGGTGGATGTTTTGGGAGTCATCTTATTAAAGACTCAGATAAAAGATGCATTGCGATAATTTCCGCTGTCACCATGATGCTCATGTGAGTAAGCATACTTATCTCAGGATCCCAGACAGCTCTTCACATGTCAGCATTCTCTGCGGATGAACAGCAAGGATTATGAGTAATTATTGTTTTAATCCAGCAGGGAACATTAAGTGAAAGAAGTACATAAATGCTAACTTATCAGTTTGAGTCAAATTTTTAGTTATGTTTACAAAGCAGTAATGATGCAACCTATGAATCAAGAAAAAAATAAGGAAAACATTAGGGCTGAAACGATTCATCGGATTAATCATGATTAATCGAGTACTGAAATAATCATCAAGGAATTTAGTAATCGATTCATTGTTAGCTGGAGTAACATACAACAAAAAGGCCATTTGCTGAAAAAAACAACACACTGTATGTACATTTTGCTCTTAACATTAAAAAACACTCACTAAGTTCTACATAGACCTCATTAAGAGGTGTAATTTAACTTCATCAAATTATGTAAAAAAACAAACAATAAAAAACATAATCTCCAATTCAGCAGCTTCTCCTGTCCAATTATGAATCGGTAAAACCAAAACTGATGACCAGATCAGCCATACAGCTGTTAGGTCGTTCAGAAAGAGCTGCGCTGTTCATATGTTGATGCTGGAAGAATGTATTAATTAAAAATGAAAAACTAGGAGGATTTATAGCTGCAGACTCATTCTTTGGTACAAATGACCACTAAAGACAAGCATTCACTAAAGATATTTTTAGGCAATAAAATGTTTATTTTCTTATTTAAGAAAGGAATTGTATTTGCATATTTTAATGCATTTCTGATATTGTAAAGTTTTATTGAAGAATCTGCAGAATGTGCCGATTTCCTGTATTCAATTAAATAACTTTGATTAGTCATCAGTATATTAATTGATTACTAAAATAATTGTTAGTTGCATCCCTTAGAAAACAGCTTCTGAATATGATTGATTTTATATTATAGATAATGGCACCAATTGGCCTGAATCAGAATTATTCAGTATTAGGAATTAGTTTTTCCTCTGTCTTAAAGTGACAGTCTCTTCATGGGGGTAACCAGTGTGGGTTTCTGTAAGAGTAAATGGTTTTCTGAAGGACTTGGGGATGTTGAGCCCAAGGCACTGATGAAGAGTCGGGTCCATTGTGCAGCAGTCCGCCCGGCCGCCACCCTCCTCTTCCTTTGGCAGGATATTGAACGGATGGTTATGATTACGACCTCCTTCCTAATCTGGGGTTGAAGGACTGCTGCCTCTTTTTCAGAGGCTCCGAATGTTCGCATGCTATTTGGACTTCTAATTGCATTTCCTCTCTGCTGGGACTCTCACAATCATGCTGATGTCCAGATGAGGGTGGAAGATAGTGCTGGAGACCGACCACTAAGGATGGACAAGCTGTGGATGGGCGGGGCTGAGAGTAACCATGACCTCCACCATGACCTCTACAGACAAAGCTGTTCTCAAAGAGAAAAACAAAGAGCAAATTAGCTGCTTCAAGAGACATCTTATTTTCATAGTTTCAACTTCTTTTAGTCAATAAGCTGAAACCTCAACTAACATCATTAGGTCATCATAACAAACTACAGCAACCCTTTAAGATGTTAATGATTCACCAACAGGAATTATTCACTGGAGGTTATGCACAGAAAAACATTCTGAATGTTCAACAAATCACAGCATCAGTATAATCAGATTAATCAGGTCCTGGGAATTAATGCATCAAAGATTCTTAGTAGGTGTGATCACTTCTATAAATGCAGACATTTGGACAGTTTGCTGGTTTGTAACAATGAGGAAGCATATCAGGAAAGACGTTAGGGAAGCAGCTTTTGAGTTGCTTATGAATTGTTATAACAACATTGTAGGTTCATCTTTCAAAAGTACAAATGATGAATTTGCTCATGCCTGGGAGGCATGAACCTCGACTTCCAGATGGAGCAATACGTCTACAAGAGAAAAAGTGACTTAGAGAGAAGTTAACTGAAACCTTCTAGTGTTTTCCTCATCATAACTCCCACAAAATGATAATGTCCTATTGGAAAATCATATCTAGCAGTTTCCTGTACTGATACGTCCACTCTATTTTACAGAGTATTTTACAGAGTGGACGTATCAGCTGCTTCACCCTGAGTTCAAGCTGTGAAATATGGACACAAATGTTTTCATTCCCCTTACGAAAAGGTCATGAGTTTGAATTACTGAATTATATATGTATTGAAAAATGTTGAAACAATTGTCCATGTCTTCAAATCTGATATTTTTGTCGAGCAGCAGCACAAATGTTATTCAATGACGACCCTGGACGTTGTGAAGCTCCAGGCTTGACAAATCTACTCAAAACACATGATTTTCTTCTAATGAACACTAAGTGTTGGAACTTTGTTATGTTTGGAGGCGTTGGCTTCGAAAGACTCAAGTCAAAAACGAAATAAAACAAAGATGTCAAGATGTTCTTAATGGAGTCAGAAGGATCATCAAGCAGCACCGTGGAGATCTGTTACAGAGTTAACCTGGCAGATATCTGAAGGCCCTGGATATAAAACTAGAGAAAAAAGTGTCAAAAGGTCACAGAACAACTGCCAAGATGCTAATGAAGGAGTTAACCAGGTGGGGAATTGGAGATCTGCAGGAATGAACTGCAAGGCTGCAGAAAAACAAGAAAACTTTCCAACCAGACAAGAGTGTGAGGAAAAAACCATCCATCCTGGAGGTGACGCCTGTGGTCCGATAAGATTAGCATGGAAATATTGCAGAAGACAGAGGCTGATGTAGCATCAATAGATATAATAATAAAAAATACTTTAGATAGCTATTCACAAAGAATCTTGTATTTCAAAATGTTTTATTTTTTTAAATAAATTTGTTGTTGGTTATAAAACCAACATTAAGCATTTGTTTGTGATGCAAACAAAACCTTTATATAAAGTGAGTGTTAAATAACGTGCAAATTGTTGATTCAATAAAAATCTTGAAACTAAGGAACGAGATTTCTTAGAAAGAATTTCAAAGTTCTATTTGTTATATTTGAAGCTAGAAAGAGGTTGTTGACAATTACTAACAAAAGTTATTTGTCTGGCCCAAGTGAGGAATAACACAAGGAAGTTTGATTTCTAAAGTAAAACTACTTTAAAACTAATGTGAATTTCAGAAGTAAAGCAATGTGGACATGAAGTTGAAAAAATGCTCAACTGCAAAACATTTTAAAAGACAAAAATTACAAGGTCTTACATACACCAGTGTAAACAATTAGAATGATGTTTGCTATTTATATTGAAAGTTAATGTACTTTACACAGCAATAAAAAATATTTTATTTCTATGGAGAAAGAGTTGGTTTTATGCTAGGTTTTTTCTTCTTGTTTTTCAGAACAAGAAGAAAAAAATATATATAAAAAATCATTGTCTTTAAAGAGAAGTGAACTGAAACCTTCTGGTGTTTTCCTCATCATACCTCCCACAAAATGATAATGTCCTATTGGAAAATCATATCTACAGCAGTTTCCTGTACAGATAACAAAATATTATTTGTCAGAGGTCGAGACTCACTCACCGGTTTTTTGATATGGGACTATTTCAAATGATCTATTTTACTTTTCCTTCTGATAAGCTCTCACAATAGTCTTACACATGAATTAGTCTATTGTATAATGTGAAACTCCCTTCTTTGACTGTTACTGTCTTCTTTAGGAAAAATTGAAACTTGTCATGCACTTTGACCTCAGACGCACAGTATTGTTTGTTCTCTGACGTATGTCTTTTACTGAATCAAGAATCAAGGTTTCCAGTATAATCAGATTGATCCAGTCCTGTAGCTATGTGTTGGCTCTCTGGACAGCTTTGACAGGTTGCAGTTTCCTCATATATGGTCATTTTATGGAGGTAATTTTACTGGTGTGACGAGCTGCTTAACTTTAGCAGGAATGAAACCAGTGTGCCTTAATAATGTGGTTGAGACGCCATCAAGCTTTCCTGAAAGAATTAAGAAATAAACCACTCACCCCTGCCATCTGGTGGCCATTCCTGTATGTTGCTATAACAGTGACTTTTCAACAACATGATGGAAATAATGTGGAGAAATGTTTCATTGTAGTTTACTTTCGCATTTTAGATGCATGTGACATGTATAGGTATGTAAGCCATCTTTAATATGTACATGAGCTTTTACATGACCAGTTCACAGGACGCAGTGCATGATTAAAGTGCATTAACAGTGTGAATATGATGGTAATTACAGACATTCTGTGCTGCCTTTAAAGGACCAGATGTTGAAGAGGCTTATGGCATCGTCAGCTATGCCTATAATCTTCAGATACACTATAAAAGAAAAAAAATGACTTAAATCTACAGTATTTATTTTATTTATTGACCATATTTATTTATACGGTCAAATTCGGGCAACCACAGATGCTGGTATTTTTCTGTAAATTAGAGATGTTTTTATTTATTTATTTTGCAGTGTAACTGAAACATTGTTTCATTATCATTTACATTTCTGTTGAGGTCTGCTAAAGTGAAATGAATTCCATTGTGTACAGATTGGATGAAGATGCTTTATGGTTAACAATCAACAATTTTGCTGAAGTTTTACCAAGCAGCCAATAACAAGAAATGTACCTATGGAGGCCATGGATCTGCCAAAAGGTTGAACATTTCAATGGTTAGTTTATTATTTAGCCATGAAAAAGTTTATGTCAAAAATGGCACAGACAAGTTTTTTTGTGTGTACAGAACCTTTGAACATTTCTTAATCAGTCAGAAATGCAGAAGGTTTTGAGGTTTTTTATACGATCCACACCAGCTTTTAATCTGTCCTGCTCCCATCTTTATCTATCCCCAATATTCTTCCCTGCCACATTCTCCTCGCTGTTCATTCTTCCATGTGATCCATAAACCAACCGTCTGTTACTTTTTCTCATCTCTATAACAATCTGCCAACCAATTCAGGCACAAGTCCGACCCAGACTTTGTCCTCACATTCCCATCTTTTATACTTCCAGTCTGTAACTTAGCTTTTACCTTTTTTGACTTTTGATCAGCGTTCACAAACATTCAAATTCAATTTGAATGTTTGTGAATGTTTACTTTTGATTGATTGATTAGATGCTGATTTATTGGTGTTTTATGTAGGTCCTAGACTTTTTTAAAGTCCAACTTGCAGTTGGGTCTAGAAATTGTCAGTTGATTAGAGGACCAATGGACAGAGTAGCAAGACTTTATTTGAAGGGGTGTGCATAAGACTGACATGACACTGTCATAAACATGACAACACCTGTCATGAACTTGAAGGAGTCTTTATGAATGTTTATGTTTATGACAGTTGTCATGAAGTATCATTTGGTAAATATGACACTTTTAATGCAAAGTTGCTCTAAAGTTGCATTGAAAGTCCATCAAAAGTGCCACCTTTGCCTTAAATTGAGCAGCACTAATGGGGGGATTGCAGGTGAAACATGAACCCTCTCGTTCAGCATTCCTTTGTGAAGAAGTTCCTGCATAAAATACACATTTAAAATAAATTGGGAACAACAATCATGATGTAAACTTTTAAGAGGTCACAAAAGACAAAGTGATTAAGTGGGTCTTATGAGAAGTTTTAAAAACAGCCAATGAAGAGGCCTGTTCAATGTGTAGCACCATGTCATTCTTTAATTTAGGCCTCAACACAGCAAAAGCCCTCAATGTAAAACGCAATAAGTGGACTTTATTTTTTTAGCAAACTTGTCGCCTCAAAAAGTCTGGTTTTGAAAATGTAAAAATGTTGGTATGTGCATAATAATTCATCATTGGTAGGTAACCAGATAACATGTGAAATTCTATCTGTTTTTCATACTTTAATGATAATGATAAGCAGCTCTTTAATTTACAGTGACATGTGGTTTTACTATGGACATAGTTGTTTATATGAAATGTATATTTCATAAAACAGTGAAAAGACATCTCTGGCAGAGTTTTTTTGACATAAATATTCTTTCTAACATTGTTATGGTATTTAACAAACAGAAACAATTTTGGTAACTAACTGACCTGAAACAAGAAACGTTTAGAAGATTTGACTTTAGACAGTAAGGGGAACGAACTTTTTATTTGGTTTATGTAAACTTTTGTTTTCAGCATTATATTTAACGGTTTGGTGGATCACACGCATTCAGAATATGTATTTTAACTGGAAAAACGGGTAATGCAGACATATATCAAAGCGATATTCAACCTTGATTGATTTGAGCAATAAATACGCGCCTATCTAGAAGAGACTTGTCCCATTTTCTCCATGAACCTGTAGCCGCGCGCGCTGTCCCTGGTCTGTGTCGTCACGCAGTCACGACTGGTACCAGAACGTGCGGCTACATGACATGTTTCTGTTCCTCGTGCTCCTCCCTGACTGCTGCACACACGGGGCTGCCATTCCTCCTGCCAGCAGCCATGTATTAACAGCAGCCATGTATTAACAGCAGCCTCCTCCGGGTTCTGACGGCCGTCTTCCTTCACGCAATGGAGCTTTTGGGCACCAACACGCAGGCGACCACTGATGCCGACTCTGCGACAGACGGCAGCAGCGGCGCCGCAGACGTCGACGGCAGAGACGGGACAAGGGAGAAGATGGAGAGGACGGAGCCCAGCGAGCACCAGGACAGGACCAACAGCCAGCAGCAGCAGCAGCAGCGAGCCGCCGGGGTCCTCGGTGAGTCCAGTCCACACCCTTTCCCCGCTGACAGCAAGCAGGAGCTACGTATTTGTGTTTCATGTGATTGAAAATGAAGATTTACAAGCCGCCGTGCCCGGGTTTTGTGAAACATCACTGACGCCGTGAAGGTTTTTGGTTTTGCGTGTTTCCCTGTGACGGGCCTGCTGGAACCACAGGTGCATTCAGGAAACATGAGGCATGTCAAGCTGCTGCATTACTGGTTAAACCGTAAAAAAGAAGAATATGTTGCGTTGCAGCTCTTTTTGTCCGGAGATCCGTCCAATGAGGATACATTCTGAAATCCTGCTATGTCGTTATCTGATTAGTTTGAGTCACTGAAAATGCTGCTGGTTTTATAACCTATACGTGATTTGTGTGCTGTTATGTTTCAGGGTTTTGTTGTTGTGGTGCGTTTGTTTTCAAAATCAGGTGCTGACATAATACTGTTAGTAAAGTGTGTTGGCATACATTTTAAAAATATATTTCATGTTAATAATTCAACTGTACTCAATTCAGTCTATTTATACCACTCAAATTTACCAAACATCATTTTAGAGTGTGTTAGAACCAGGTCAATTTTATATTCAGTGATATTTGGATGGAATATGACTTTTATTTTCTGGATTTATCAATTTCATTGCAATTTAATCCAATCAATAATCATGTTTAGATCAAATATACAGGTTAAGTGCATCGATAAACCAGCCTCAGTTTTCCATTTCCTTTAATGGGAAATCAATGATTGGCCGATATTTACATGTGAAATCGATCTTACCAGTTTTATCTACCTCTGCAATTAATAACTTTTTTCTATATTTAACAACTTTTCAGACATATAAATATTGGTGTGGGGCGAAACATGACTCATGTATGAACCTTTTTGGCCTTAGTCACAAGTTTGAGTCCCATCACAATGACCTTTGCCACACGTCTTCCCTGTCTCTCACAGCTGTTAAATAAAGGCTACTTCACCCAACGAAATAAAAAAATAAAAAAAATAATCAGTACTGACCAAAATGAAAAGACAACAGTCTAATTTACAGCATTTACACTGATCAGACATACGACTATCAGCGTTGTTGGTAATATTATGCTTAGTAGCATTTTGATTTTCCTTTCTCTGTCAAACCAGCGCTGACATGTTGCTGCCTGGACTCCTCTAGAACCCTGAAGCCATGCAGCTGGAGCTGTGCTTAGGGGCACATCTGTTATGTTCTGGGAATTGTCAGATGGGGCCTTCATAAATTGAACTTGTTTAGGCGTCACACCCCAAAAGTATTCGTTGGATTAAGATCTGGGGAATTTGGAGTCAATCTTCAAACCATTCCTGAAGCATTACCACTTAGTGCCAGAGAGTATAATCCTGTTGAAACAGGCCAGAGCCATCAGGAAATACCACCTCCAAGAACAAGTGTTTCTGACAATGTGTCGGTGTCAGAGTAACATCCACATTGGCCCAAGGTTTCATAGCAAGGCTGTTTGACCAAAGCATCACACTGTGTATGCTGGCTTTCCTTCTTCTTATTGTGCTTCCTGGTGTGAGGTCAGAGACACACACATCCAACCATTCAGGTGATGCAAAAGAAAACATCAATCATCAGATCAGGTCACCTTCATCCATTGCCGCATGGTTCACAGCTCCATTGTTGATTCTTCCAGAGGTTAGCTGGTCTGCAGACCTTCACACTACAACACAACAAGTCTCACAAAGCCAAAATGTTTTTTTTTTTTTTAATGAATCTAGACATGAGGGATAGAACTTTCTGAGATGGGTTTGATCATAAAAAATCCAAGCTCACACAAACACAGAGAGTCACCTTATAATTCAGTGAACAATTAGGAGAGTGGTCAGTCACTGCAGCTGAAGCAGAGTGTGACCCACTGAGAACCACCAGGCAGCAAGAATGGCTGCAGACCATGTTCACACACACACACACACACACACACACACACACACACACACACACACACACACACACACACACATTTTGGGATTTCAGCTTTTTTTTATTTTATATTTTTTCTGTGATACACTTCAAAACTAATTAACTATATCTCACGGTTCTGTTGGCAAATACATCAAATTTGTGTGAAGAGTTAATATTAATCATTCATTCTTTTTCACAGCTTCTGCACCTACATGTGATCAATACATGCTTTTTCATCCATGACAAACAACCCGCAGTTAACTGACAGGTTCAGCTACAGATTATGTATTGAAACTTTGTGTCTTCTAACATCCACCACCACATCAGATTAAAATCCACATGAGCAGTGTGAGTGTGAGGCAAACCAAAAATAACACCAATGATGTTTTTTTGGAGTCAGACTTGAAAAGAGAGTTTGCTTGGGACTGTTTGCATGCCACTCAGTTTGCAAATTAGTTGTCAGTACACAATATTTGCTCAGTCATTCAACCGCAGCAGCAGAATCATGCTTATCTGGGATGTTTCTGCTATTTTGTTTTAGTGAAAATTGACAAAAGGAAGCAGAAAAAAAATTCAGAAGAAATAACGTCAGTAGCTGCATTTCCATTACAAATATGCGCACAATTTTGTCAGCATTCTAATATAGAAAAAACACACAATTGTGGTGTTTCCACTAAATATGAAACTCAACTAAAATGACGTGTCAATAAGTCTGTTCAATCAATAAGGCATTAAAAAGCATGCAGTGCTGACATCCTCCAACTACTTCCTGTCGTCGTCTTCTTCATGGTTTGTGCCAGTAGTAACATCTGGTTACTCATGTGATGCGAAAAAAGTGTTTCCATTGCAGTTTTTCAACATAAACCAATAAACCTCTAATCCTAGCGGAAAAAACTTTTAAGCAAAAAACACGTCTTCAGTGAAACACGTGAAATGTCAGATTGATCAATGGAAATGCAGCTACTGATGAGGCAGAGTCCTACTAACAAACAGCCAGTCATCTGTGGTCATGATTGTCACAATGATAAATACCACCATCTGTCTGCTACATGTTGTCGTTCTTCAGAACACACTCACGGTTTTATGTGCTTTATCCTTCCATGTCACACTCATCTTTTTCTTTCTTTTTCTTAGATAAACTGTTCGGGAAACGACTTCTGCTGGCCAGACATTACATCAACTCTCGCAAGTCCTGGTTAAAAATGGTTCCCACACAAAACTGTGACATCCTGATGACTTTTCCAGGTAAACGCTCTGCTCTGATATGTCCTCCATGTCTGTCCTGCAGTGAGGAGACAAGGCTCTGGTAGCTAGTCAGAGATTTATAGTGAAGTGCTTTGGAGGATATTAAAAGATGTAAATTAACAGCACCTGTTCTTTCTGCTGTCTCCTTTTAATGGAAGGGCCAGTAATGTGAACTTGAAGCATTTCATTAAGCCACTATACACATGCAGCATGAAGGAGCACATCCTGTTATATGTGTGGTGTTTAAACAGAGCGCGCTGTTTACTTATGGGCAGATAAGCGGCTTAAGTCAACATTTATTATTTCTGTCTGAATACACTATTCCCACATTTGTCTCAGACACCGTTGTTAAAAGGATGACGTGTAAAATAGTTTCTTATTTTTATTTTCTATGAAAGATGAGGAAATTATGGATCTCAGCTTGACTGACCTTTATCCCCCAGTACCACCTATCACCAGTGAGCATATTAGTGCTGTTAAAAATGGCTTCTACTCATCACTCATCATGTGAAGCACTTCCTGTTGATAGAATATTCTGACAGTCAAAAGATGAAGCAAAATGAAGTTTACATGTTGGCATGAATGTATAAGCCAACATGTCTCTGAAGCATCACGCATCAGCCATGTCAAAAGAGAAGCCCGTGGTTAAGGCATGATTCCACTACGGTGGAAATAAGGGGGTTCAGGAAAATTATGTCAGTCATAGACCACAGATACAAAATCCCTGGCTGGGAAGATTTTTCACACACCGTCATACCCCGACTTTATGGTGAAGATAGAGAAAAGGGGGAGGAGCAATTGAATTCAGTGTCAAAGTTTGCGACCACAACTCAACAACCCAGGATCGTAACACAACCGACATCTGGTCATATCGTCCAGTCCATGTATTATACAGTGTATTACCATGAACAAGGTCAGATTTGTTAGTGCACACCTACCTATACAGTGATGCTTCAGGAAGTTATTCTTTGGAAGAAAACATTCACTCATAAATAATTATAAGAGTAAGAGGTTTTTGAGTATTGCTAACGATGTTGCTGAGTTTGCCTTGTTGACCCCAGTAGGGATTTGTTCAGAAATCATGCAGGACACAAGTAGTATTTAATATCTCTTTAAATTTCTGCGGGGCTGCACAGTGGCACAGTTGGTAGAGCTGTTGCCTTGCAGCAAGAAGGTTCTGGGTTTGATTCATGGCCCCAGTCTTTCTGCATGGAGTTTGCATGTTCTCCCTGTGCATGGTGGGTTTACTTCAGTTTCTTCCCACAGTCCAAAAACATGATTGTTGGTTGATTGGTCTGTCTACAGTCTGTCTAGGTGTGTGTGTGTGTGTGTGTGTGTGTGTGTGTGTGTGTGTGTGTGTGTGTGTGTGTGTGTGTGTGTGTGTGTGTG